>JAANSN010002147.1:0-26304 GCA_036850665.1 Dicranocentrus wangi | reverse complement strand
TATTCCAAAAAAACTAAAATTAACAAATTAAAACGTTTGTCTAACCAGCAACTAGATTTCTTTGGCGTGTGCATGCAAACAACTGGCTTTAACCATTAGTGTGAAGATTTAACCATAAAATGTAGTAGTACAATGATTTTGGTGCAGAGGATTTGCATATCAAAAAATAGCAAGTTCGTACATTTTGAAAAGTATCTGTTTTCAAATTTCAAGACCACATATATAATATACATATTTAGGGAATGATAAAGTGCGCAACTTTCTGATTTTATCACTATATACCTACATAACTCATAACTACTCCATAACATTTGAACTATAAAGTTGAAATTTATACATGACCTAACATTACTAAAGTTGTTGTGTCGCGTGTTTCCCCTCTTCCTATTGTACTAAGGTTTCATTGTTTTATTCTAAATTTTCTTGCAGGGTGATCGAAAACGGGAAGGAGACAACGACGGTGTTTGAAAACGATGTTCTCAAGTGCAAGTCCGTTCGTGACATTGGATACCGATAATCTCGGAAGTATAATAATAATAATGTAGGAGGATAAATAATATACAAAAATCTTTTAAATCAGCAGAAGAAAGAATAGATAAAAACTGATCCTCCACTGTGCAAAATCAATCTGTATCACCACCATACCACCACCACACATCATTCGTATATATTTGCCAACTTGTAGATACATTCTTGTTACTTCTTCTTGTAAGGAAAGTAAAAAAAAACCGTTTTCGATATAAATAGCGCAAATTCAGAGAGAAAGTTCTTCAACAGTTATGTTTTGGGAAACAGGATGATGAGCTCAAGCCGTTTCCGATTTTTATGGAACTCATGAATACATGTTTTATGTTGTTGTATTATTTGATGTACGGGGCAGTAAGTTTGCAATTAGTCTCTAGTAAAAAATTGTAATATGCCACTCACCTGCAGTAGATTTTATACAAAAATAACACTTCTAACCCTTGCACTTGATAAAATAGAATATTATTATTTGTTATAAGTTATATTTCTAATCGAGAATCGACTCTCCGAGTAATAATGAAAAGCAACCCGAAAAAAGTTGTATGGTATATATATATACACACACACGCAGCATTAAAATGTACATGAAGGACGCATTTTACCAAGTATGTAATTACTTTAGAAGTTTATGATTGACCCTCTATTGTAATTTATCTGTTTCATATCAAATAGTCAGAGGTCTTGATATGATAATAGATCATTGTTAACTATTGTTATAACCTATAGAAGTTTGAAGTTTCTAGAGGCGAGATGAGATGTTAACTAAAACAAACTATTCCGCATCATCCGTATCCGCCGTATATCAGTAAAGCGAACTGTTTTAAACACTGGCTCCACAATGTTCAAGGGGACTATAGTCTAGTCTAAGCGTAGGCGCTAAGGCTAGAGAACGTACATATCTGGCGAAGAGGAGAGCGACTAAAAATTTATGAGCAGTGCACAATCAGTTTTATGGTCATGAAGAAATGAAAGTTTGTCCATTTTAAAATAAACCGTCAACAAATGATGTTATATAATTATTGTATTATTCAGAGTTTAAGTGATAAACAAACGTTGGGATGTAAATAGTATATACGTTCACCACGCTAATTTGAGTGTGTAGAAGCTCATATGGAAATATGTATATAATTTCAATAATATAATTATTTGTGATGAATGATATGTAATAAAAAAAAGTTACGAATGCTCCTAATTATATTTCGAAACATTCTAGCAATACGTTCCCTGTTAATTCTGCATCTGCATAAGCTGAGAAACATGCATGTTGCTTTATTTGTTTGTAAATTAAAGAGTTGATAAACAAAATATCAAAAGTAACATTAAAGCACCCATTTAATCATTATACCTCGATTCGACGTACGTATATATCACTTGTCCATACTTATAGGAGGAAGTGGTGGTGAAAGTGGAACATTTGGATTGTACGGATGCTGCTTCCAAACTTTTTGTAGTTCTGCATGAGGAAGAGCCCCCTCAGTAGCCAAATTCTGAAGGGCTTGAGTTTCATTTTCAACGCTTGGGTTTGAGACAGGCAACGCTGGAATTGGAGGAGGATTTTTGACTGGGCCAAGGTATTCACCAGACATCGAACCAATCAGAAACTATATACACAAATCCAATTATCAAACTGAAACGTCACACACAATTACATTTCACAGTTAAAAACGCCTTTTCAATATCCTTCAACTTACGAAACCGGTCCCTCCCAAGGTTCGACACGTAATACGAACTCTCACAACGGTTCCTCGCTTAATCTCTTTCTCAGGGTCCGTCAGAGAGCGAAATATACCTTGGCGCTTGACGATTAAACCCTCAGGTACCTCAATTTGTTGATACTCATATTGGTCCCGACAATCCAAAGACTTCAATAGAAATAATAATAATGAAAAGAAACAGTTATCCATAATCCATATTTGATTCATTGCGTCAATATTAATTGCACCAGAATACTTACATATTCCCGTACAACACCGTACATGCAAGCGTACTCAAAAATTACGCAAGTATCAGTCACAGCGATAACTTCCGCGTATATAACTTCCCCAACCACTGGATACACTAATAGAGCTTCCAAAGTAACGGCAAACTCCACAAATCCAACCAACGGAAGACAGTAGCCATCGCCCATACCTGTAACACATACAGGAGTAATACAGTAGCCCTCCTCGGGAGTAAAACTCCCCTTCAAATCCTGCATCGCCTTTTTCTTCACTATGCTTTTAATATTCTGCCCCCCACCAACGTATTTTGGATGAATCCGAACTCGTCGGACTATTCCCGTCTAAAAAAAAACGGAAGAGGGAAAAAAAATTGTCAATCAACCAAAAAAAATACACAACTAGCAACACTTATTGTACGCTTTTTTAATGTAGTGTTCCAAAAGTGTAAAGCATCCAGTATCACATCTTACCTTGTAGTAAAACATTTTGAGCTCTTTGTCAATCAACCAAAAAAAAATACACAACTAGCAACACTTATTGTACGCTTTTTTAATGTAGTGTTCCAAAAGTGTAAAGCATCCAGTATCACATCTTACCTTGTAGTAAAACATTTTGAGCTCGTCTCGAACACTTGTCCACTCAGCTCAGATGTCAGAGTTGACTGTCACCAAAGTTAAAGTTCGATCCAAAACCAAATGAATATTATCTAAAAGAAAAATCCACATAATTGGCACATCATCACATCACAACACACACATGAAGACAAAAGGGACAAATACCAGGTCCTAGTCCTAACAACTTTCGCAAAATCCCAATCCAACTATATAATTACTACAATACAGATTTACTTACATTTATTTTACCCAATTATGCAGATTCATCATCCCCATCATCATCGTCATCATTATCCTTGTAAATACACAATAATTATGCACATTGACAGTGTCTCCACATTCCGTCCGAATCACAACAGGAGCATCACATCACAATCACATCACAAGACGGATAGAGTCTAATTGCTTTGCTTTGAACTTTGAAGCACGTGGTTTGAAGTTGGGAAGAATGCACTTGGAATATCTAATTATTGCGAAATATTATGCGAATTAAGTAAATGGAGGAATGCAAAACCGAAACCCTCTGCATGAATTCACAATCAGTGCATGCAACCGTAGATTTATATTGGATCTATGTGGATGTACCAGTAATGAGGATGTATTTAGTATAGATTCATGGTGTTAAACGTGAGCATGTTACGCAACCTATATGCATAAAAGCGAAGTGTATCGTGTATCCTGAATGTTGTTAGCAGGGGTTTGTGTTGGGTGGGGCGACGGAAACGGAACACGTAATTTGCTTTCACCTTTTTTTGCGCGACTGCGCTGGGGTGCGAAAAGAGGTTTCTCCTTTTTTACGTGTATTTAGTACGGGTCCACCCACATTTGTATCATGTGGTGGTACATTTGCTAGGTGGGGGGTGGTGGTGCAAGCGATGATGCCTGCAATGACAACTGCAAAGATTAACCGATAATCCGATGATGATGACATTATATTTTTTAAAAGCTATGGTTGTTGTTGATTTTTCTTGCTCTCTTCTTTGCTTCAGCTCCTCGGCAGGAGGATCAACGATCAGCGATATAAACTAATTCATTCACTAATATTTGCAATTTTGGCTGTATACTAATATTGAATATGTATATGGCATTAATGGCATTGCTCACCTTGTAATTTAATTGCATATTTTTAAGATTCAAATCAGATCATGTTAAATGATGTGAGTGGGTTTAGCAACTTCCACTCGACTGTCGAGTGGATACAATGCAAACTCTTAAAGATGATAAAATCTCATTTGGTAGTTTTAGCGTAAAAATATGTGAATAACATACAAAAGAACAATGAGTTAGTGAACAAATAGATAAACTTTATTTCTTTAAAATACGTAAAGCCATTTTGAATGATATTAAAAGGTAGACAATATAACCACCACAGAATACACGTACATAGTATATCAATATCAATTCGAAATACAGCTAAAATATTATCATGTTAAAGGGGCAAAGCGTTAAAACGGAAATCGTTTAAATTGAGTTTGTAAAGATAAAATCTTAAAGCTTAAACCTAGGTATATGATGGGTACGAAAAACTTGGTCCAATTTAGTCACTTTATATAACGACATGGACCTGAGTAGTACAAGTAGACCTGGGCTGGTAGACCTGTGAGTTATACTTGAATAAAATATTCTGATTTTTTAAAAATGTATGCGGTATCGGGCTTATTTGAAATAAAATAAAGGAAAATTAAGCTTTACATCAAATAAAATCTAAATATAATAACTCCAACCTTGTAAAACCACCGCAATCGGTACATTAATTGCAAGTACAGAACATCTTCAGAATATCTTGGTAAATATGGGGAAAAGATTTCGCAATTTAATCCATATAATATCTTAACGAAACTTAACATTGATATTGCATCCGAAAGTAGTTTTTGTGCTTTCTGACATACTCATACTCACAGTAATTTACATGTACATACTTGATAATTGAGTTTCAAATACGACTTATTACCGTCTAACAGCTTACTGTCTAAACTTTTTATTTTATCCCGAAAACTTGAATGAATGAATAACACGGGCCACCAACGAAGTGCATGTAGTTACAACAATACACATACACACACATAGCAGCAGAATTACATGGAATGCGATACAAGTGCAGTGCACTTTGATACTCCCACCCAAGGAAGGACTAACAACTAATCGTAAGTTTTTTTTAGCACGCTACCAGTTTAGTAACAAACGAATTCCAAGTTCGAACGCTGTAACATGATAATTCCTCATCGTGTTGTTGATCAAATCCAAAAAATATTTACTCTCGGTACTGATCACACTACTTACCAATATTTGAAGAGTTGATAAAAATGTGTTGTGGTCAATATATACAGTTTAAGCAAACGCACAGAGCCATTGATTGCAGGTACACTTGGACAAGCTCTGTCAGTTATGCTAACACTACACTGAATACATTTGGACTGAAATGATCACACTACACATTTGCGATACGACAATGACGACGATACAGTGCTGTGAATTTATGTAACAGTGTACAAATTACAATGTAGAAGTATTCCAATGAATAATCCTTGCTTTCTAATTAAGAGTCTTAATTTAAGACGTGAATGAAGCACAGAGACTTTCCCAAATAAGCTCATTATTGCTTGAAGAATGTCGAATTATGTAAATTAAAATTAGGATGCAAACTGTTCAACCTGGTTTTCAGTCGATTCGTAATAATCTTAACTGGATAATAATAAATGTTTCAAGTGTGAGTAAAATTTTCAAGATATTGGCACGGCTAAAGGTAAAATGGTATTCTTGTATATTTAAGTGGTATATGCACGTAACATCTAATTAATATATCTCAAAACAGTACGAGATTCGGTAAAAGAATATTATGTAACTCCCAAAACCAAACGGTAAAATAGGTAGTCTATCAATCGCAAGGGAAAATCATCAAGTAGCAGTGTTGTTGGTGACTGCTATACTAAGGGCTGCCGCCGCATTTGCAAGGAAGGTATCCTGTGAAACAGATGTCTTTTCTTTAGTTACAGACTCAGCAGTGCCATTCATATTAACAATGGAACCGGATTCATTTAGAGTGTCGTCGTCGCCCGAGTTATTTCTTGACCTTTCTGCGGAACCGGGACCTGATTCGCCAAACCGAAATTTTTCGTCGAGGTATCCTGGAACGGGTGGTTTTGGGCGATGTGTATCCACAGCTTCAATTGGAATCTTGACATATTCCACACGACAACCGTATGCAACCGGAGTTAGCTTGATCACTGTATGTAATGGCACTTGTAAATATGGCAGCTCATCTGAAACATTCCAATAAGAATTGGATAATATAATCTAGGCCAAAAATCCAAGCTGCAATAACCATAAATTTTAGAGAAACGCTGTGACGATAATGTTACCATACCCGAGGGTTTATCTAGGAAGTATGCCAGAAGACAACGAAGTACTGCTTGGTGGCCTATGACAAGAACATTTTCTTGACGTTCCAATTCCATTATCACAGGTTCCAAACGAGCAACCAAGTCTTCGTAGGATTCTCCTCGCGGATATCTATAGCTGAATTTACTCTGATCTCTAGCCGCAAACTCCTCAGGGTACGCTACTGCTATCTCTTCATATGTCATTTCCTCACATATTCCCTAGAGATAACAGACAGACAAATTGAAGTGCGCTAGCTGAATATCCACTTGTGAAATTTATATACACTATCCCCTTACAGCATCAATCTCATTAAGTGCTTTCCATCTCTCTTGTGGAGCATCTATTCCACTAGCAGTCTGTATTGTTCGCTTCAACCACGATGTCCACACCCTCAAATTTGGAATATCTTGCTCCTTGATGTATTGAGCCAAAGCCTTTGCATAGTGCCTACCACGGGTAGAAAGATCTGAATCGCCTCCGATCCGTCCTGAAAGGTTGTGATCCGTTTCTCCATGCTAGGATATACATCAACCAAAAATGTTAGATGTACCAATTTCCAGCTCATTCATTCAATCCAACCATGCATATGCATATGTCAACCATTAATTATAAAATTTACTGCGCTCTTACTCTTGTCAAGTAAATTGTTCTTGGCGTAATGTGAATGTTCATCAGATAGTAGACTATCCGGCTTTGAATATGTCCTTCGTGCTTGTGCACCAATATTTTTTCGCCAGTGTTAAAAATTTTCATGAAACTGTAGTGGCCTTCAAGCACCTCATCCATTGGTTCATATTGATCTTGATAGTGCGATATGCGCTGGAGAAAGTCTGTCAGTGCTTCATCATTATTCATTCCTTGATAATCTGGGCTATACACTTTAACTTCCTGTGGAGGGACAAAATCAATTATTATATTATCAATCCGTTTACAGTTTATAAACACTACAATTCCACAAATATATACTGAAAACTATCGCACCATTATATTCTGCTCAACAATAGACGGGTCATCGCAGACAGACTCCACAAAGAAGAGTTTGTATCCCATTTTTTTGATTATCCAGTCAGCAATGATTTTTCGTCGCTCTCTAGTCGTATTCGTTGCGTCGAATACCTATACAACATGCAAAAATATTATAAGTATGCTTAATAAAGAAAACAATCATATTATCTGTTTGTACACAACTAACTTACAGCCACTTCTCCTCCATTCTCAATCCATCGACACACATCTTCCAATGCGTCGTGAGCACACCTATTACGAATTGCCATTGCTTCCTTGTTGTCCATTCGAAAAAAATCATGGTTCTTGTATGCCGTTGTTGCTTGTCGGCGATACTCCCCCAGGTTGAAAACTAGGCAAAGTTACATAAATAAGACTTTAACACCCGCACGTAAAATCCAGGCATATAAAAACTATAATGGGGCTTCAACTTCAAAGAGGGAATTTACTTACCTCTAGTGTTGATTCCTATCCAGTTCAAGTACCTGGAGAGCTTCTTAGCAATGTAGGTCTTTCCTCGAGCAGGCAGACCGACCATTGCTATTATATGCGGAGTATTCACATAATTCGCTCTTTCTCCTGTAAACATGATTATCAGAATCAGTTTAGTTGTTGTTGTATGCAGGATGAAATTTATATAAAGGAACAGTCACAAAAAATACACAAAAATGTCACATATATTATATGCCCGCTTCATCAGCTCACGAAAAGTACGATCTTCATGAAACTAACCGTGACTAACAGAAACCTTCCTTTGAAAGCATAACGACCTTCGTCTCAACATTGTCCTTCCTTTCAATCAAGCAAAACAGCTATCACACAAACAAATAAACCAAACACACGACAGACAACACAAAATGTCAGTGATCACACTTTTTTTTTACTTGTCCTCCACCAATTCAATTCAAGTGTACAAGTGAAAACTACTCTGCTTTCTTAGGTATATCGGAACAATGATTTTGTAGGAAACTCTCTCCACCGCACCAAACATGGCACAGAGTATATCAGTGCGAGGAACAAGTTTTGTATTTTTGGTTCTTCGACCTAAACCCAACAAAATGCTTCTTGTAAAAATGAAAACGTGTTTCTGATTTCTGTCTCTCTTGATCTCTCAGATTTTTTTATCTCATCCACATTCCCAAATTTTCAGAGTAGTTTTCTCTCTCCAAGTCCAAAAGTGCCTTGCACTAAAGGACAACTGAGAAAAGAGAGAAGTCTTTTTAAACGAACAACGCTTAAAGCGAAAGGAGCGGAGATACTGAAGTAGTGACTATAAGAGCCACCACATCACTATACATACTACTACTCCCCTTCACAAACACATCTTATTCCGAATCCCACAAACTCTCAAATACTATTATTATCTTCAGAAAGTACACACATCAACATCACACGTCATCATCATGCTTACACATACGAGAGCCCGTACTCAATAGTCCATATTTTTGCATGCGTAATGGGACAAGCAAACTTTGAACATGCATCCATTGACGGTTTGTTTGTTTGGCTGTTAGAAAAATAAAATGCCTCTCTCTTTCAATCCACTACTCGTTCCATTTCCATAATAATCGTCGTTATCATCACATTCAGTGTGTCCCGTTTGATTACGGTATGCCATGCAGTAAAAATAAAAGCACAATGCCTAAGCTGCGATAATGAATAATAATATGAAATGGGATGCTAATGGCATGTCGATTGGGATGTGTCGACCACACGAGAAAAAGTAGTCTCGTTGATTTTCCTTTTCTACATATATAATATTATGTTCATTTGTAAATAATGCAGTTAGGGATGTACTAGCGCTTACGTGCCATAAAATGCAAATAATACACGGCGTGTATAGGGAGATGAGACAATATTTTAGTACTATATTACACGAGTGTGTAGGTAATAGGCACAGAGAAACCCGACTTTTTGCCAATTCAGAATGCACTTCGAGTGTGGCATAGCTAGGGCAAATAGGATGTGGTGTCGGAGGAGGGCCAGGGATAGAATCTTGTTACAAGGTCATTCACAAGCCTACTTCAAAAGTTTACCGATTATAATAAAATCTTGTCCTTGCTCCTATACAGTTACAGTATATGTGGTAATGCTTATAGTTCCGCCTTTGTGTCTAAAAATCCCAACGGTAATATATAGGTAATATTATACTTTTTACAATTACAATGTGCAATCTCCTACCCCAAGCATCCGGAGTGAGTGACTGCATATAATCAGCAGGAAAAAGTTCATCCAATCCAACTGTCATCGTGATTGCATGAGCAGCCAAAAATTCTTGAGTCAGGCAGTGAGCACGTTGCCTTTTTATATATGTACTTTACCTATGTTATGTTATGTAGGTAGGTATGTTACATTTCCTTCGTAAATTCGTCTATCACATTAGTATAGTATGCAACCAACTAAATACATATGCCCATAGAATCTTCATTCTCGCAGATCCTAAAAGTATATAAAACTTTTGCAATCTTGCAACTTTAAATATCTGCACGAATTTATCTCATTTTATTTGGATTTGCGTGAGCAAATATGATGAATCGTGTTTAACACAAACATGCTATATGTGCTATATTATTTTGCTTATCAACCTCGGGTCGGGTAATTGAGCATCCTGACTTATGATCCTGTAATACCTGTCAAACATAATCTACCCTTCATTATATAACGTAGGAAGTAGAAATAGCATTATGTGGCTGCAATGTAAGCTGTGTAAATGAGAAAAAAACTCGTTGTCAATAGGTGTATAACAATTAGACGAGTGTACATATATCTATAACTCTGGAGTCCGGAAGTAAATATATTTAATTGCATTCATTCATGAATATGTTGCATAACCGTTGCAGCAAACAACCACAAAGGGAGTTTTCTCATAGCACTCTCGTAAACCAGAATTATATTGAATGAAAGCGAGCAATAAGCCGCGGTAAGATTTTATTACAAGCTACAAGCAAGTCCAATTAAGTTGCACTGCACTCTAATTTCCATTTTCTCCGCTCCACTTTAGGTAATAGTTAGTTTGCCTTGATATTTACGTTACTTCTCACACAATTCTGTTGTAGGTCATAAAAGGATGAATAAAATGTGTAATGGTCGAGTATATGTATAGAATGTATAACATATTATTACTATTGTATTAGTATTATTGGGTCTACCAAAATAAAATTTCTTCTCCAATTCCGTATATTCTGACATTTCTGGCCGTGTTTTTTTTCTAAAAGTGAAACACGGGTTTTAAGTATGAGTTCCCGACTGGGTTCTACGATACAAAATAAAGCGATGCAATTTCCGGATGCAGGTCACAACAGCTAGCATATAACACGCCCTTTTTATAACACGCTAGCATTTTACTCCTTGATGCAATTTCAGGATAAAAAATGTCTAAGAACACTCCTCCTCCTCCTCCTGCAACTTCAAACAACAAAAACAAAAATATGAAACATAAAAGTGGGACTGACCAGGTACAGAGAAAGAGTAGCGACGACCAAGAACTCCCATTCTTCTTTGAGCCAGTGTGACCAAAATGGAATCCCGCACGCAACACAAGAACGAAGTATATATATATTTATTGCAGAAATATGTGAGCCACCGAAAAAGTCTATACAAATAGCCTAACCTACTCCAGTTCGGTCGGACTGAAGTCTGTTTATATAAAACAGTGTCAGTAGTAGGTAGTGGATCGCAGGATCAGAGAAAGTTTCAAATTCTACTTTCACTCATATATCACACCACAACACGCACAGGCCGGATTTCTTAGGGCGCAAGGAATGTTTGTCAATGAAAGAGTTTTTTTTAGCAATGTTGATAAGTCTTACGATGGTTAAAATTCCTATAAAGTTATTTGCATGACGTTATTTCACCGATGGTCTACAAACTACTTACACCTTAACAGAACCACTCCACTACATAATACCAATTTAATGTTTAGCTACTAACAAAAGTAAGTGCGAGTAAAGCAAAAAGTTGATGTTCCTCCTCTCTGCTTAATTAATTACGTAGTGAAATGCGTTTTAACATTAAGACACGAGACACACGACATGAGAAAGAAACTGTCTCAAGGAAACTCGCATTCGTATACTTTCAGCCTTCTCGTATCTCGTTTAATTCAATAACCCAATCAAACTACAAAGATATTGATGTGCAGACGTTGCCTTTATTCAGTCTAGCAAGACATTCAGTTCGCCGAATCAAAACAAAAAAATCTCCGAAAACTTGTAGCTCAACGCAAACGTAGTATATACTTATATTAGCGCAACTAGGTACGTATATTTTAGTTCAGCTTCCCAAAACTCGATTTAAAAGTAGGAAACGTGTCCTCGCAGAGGAGTACGCCACGACAGGAAGAGATTAGTACTGGTGGTGCTAGTGTTGTTGTCTGACTGACTGAAATTGACGAGTTGACTATGGAGTACGTGAAGTGGTGGTTATCGTTGCTTATAAGTAGTACATGTAACTTGGAATGGAATATATATATATACGCAGTGTATTTTTTATATGGATTTTTCACTAACTCGGTGGATTTCACAATATACGTTTGCAGAAGAGATCAACTCCATTTCTCCACACAAAAAAAACGCTGAGATTTGCTATTGTGGTAGTTTAAGGATCCAACGATCAGCAGATTCAACGAGAAACAAATGGATTTGCTCAGTTTATAGATTTCTCCTATATGCACATGCACTTATTAGCATGTATATAGCACAAGAGTGCAGAAAGAAAGGGAAAAAGCACATGTAGGAGACTAAAAGTGACCGAGTAATGTGTACAGTTTGCTGGATTTCTTTTTCTCTGCAATGACTTTACTCGGAAAGAAAACCCTTCCATATAGCTCACCAGCGTATTTTACCAAGCTCGCAGACGTCGTTTCTCTTCTCCCACTTGTTATTTTGGCAATGTAAATTTTCTGCTAATATTGTGAATGCTACATATGCATAAGTGTGCATTGGGTGCACATATCAGGCCACCAATATATACACACGAGGAGGAAAAACAGCAGAGATGCAGCAGACTAAAAACTAAACCGAAATTGCCCGACGGGAAGAGTTGAGAAGGAGGAATAATATGTGCTTTCATGTATACTCTAGCTACGCTCATTTCTGTATATAAGGTGAATAGTAGATGTTCGTTCTGCAGTTGCGTGACTTGACCTTACTCACATATTCAGTGGTCACAAAAGTGGAAAACAAGTCGGGACAATCAGTCGTTTTCATGTTCCAGGAGGAGTGGTTTTTTTGTAAATAAAATATACATGCTTAAAAGCTTCTAATGGGCGATGCCAATGTCAATAGTATATTGTCATTCTTAGTCATTATCACTGCAATTTGAATGAAGTCAAATTAACCCCACAAATTGAAGCTCTACTTCACAAGGATAAAAACACGTAATTTAGAAGAGATATTACTGAACTGGCGACCAATCAAATGACTCAATCATGTGGTCAGGTGATCTTTTGATCTTTTTTCGGCCAATATTACATAATAAAAATACATTTATAGAAAAATGAAACATGAAATGAAACATTAGGTAGACAAATATTATCTATGTCAGCAACTGTACTCGCGCCCCACAAAAACACGAACTATTGCTCATCACTTTGTATTGATAACATGCAATAATAATAAATGATCCCTGATGGAGGAAATCAAAATGGGTCTCGTCAATCTCAGTCTTGTGTACCATCAAAAACTGGATTATGCAGACTTGACATATTATCTAAATGAAAACCTTTGCAAAAAAAATAAGTATATAGGTATATGTATATCGTGGTTGGGAAACTTAGTGACGACGAATCGTTATGTCACGCGTGTCACGAGAAGTTGATCAGGTGGAGGTGACGCTGAGTTCGTTTACATGTCAAAGTGAAGGCCGGAGCGATTGGAAGAACTGTACTTAGGGTCAAGTGATACGCATCCTCGGGATAGATGTTCTAGATATTACGTCATGTCCAGCTCCAGTTTTTAATCTCAAGTTCATTTACTCATTGTTGTTAGTACACCCAAGCTGAATTCATACAATCATATTCAATTTCATTTCCCATGTATCCAGTTGTACATGCAAAAATGTTCATACGTGGCAGCGTCAGGCACTAAATTGTAATGCGATGCCTTGAAATGAAATATAAGCCTACACATGCACACGACATTTAACATGAATTCAACAAGCTATGAAATTACCCAGAGGAAAAGTGTCCCAGTTTCATATGGAATGTGATTGTGTGTGCTATATCAAAGTCGAATGAACTGGCAAATGCTGGACGAGACGAGACATTATAGCATTTTAAGACATTGTCCATTTCTCATCAGACAGACATTAATTGTTTCTGGTGAACTTTTACACATCTTGTTTCTCCTATCTGCCATTCATTCAACTACTTGTATTTATTGTAGGAATCATAGATAAGAATGAACTCTGGTAATTTGAGACATGGCAATTCAAAACTGACAATGCAAGCCATAAATTAACAAGGCCAACAACCTGGTTGAAACTTGGAGTGAGCTAAATGAACAATGTTGGGTTAGTATTATATACAATTGGTTAGGCTAGTGATAGCATAAAAAACCTCCAATATGAAACTATAAAAACTGCTTCGAAATCTACTGACATATCCCAAATTCATGTAACAAAAATCTATGCGACTACATGCTTAAAAAATAAATTCATCTATGCGTGTATAAAAGTGTGACGTGACAAATATTTTTATGGCTTACAATATAATAATAAAAAACGGCTGAGTTGAGGCTTCGTTATATATTCAACGTGACATAAATTGGATTGGAATGCTAAGCAAAAGCACAAATCCTTATAAATATGCGGATATGAAATGAACCCGAGCAACATAGGATACACTTTGCACTAACTTCCTTCAAATAAATCCATCCTCTCAATTAAACTACGTTATGCTAAATCAAGGTAACTTTGATCCATTCCGATTCCCCCAGTCAATGAAAATTGTAGTACCAAAAAATGGATATGGTTTTGACTCACCAATAGAGTTGTTCTTCCCACAGAGCATAACATGCCGTGATCTATAGCAGCAAATGTGAATGGGTGGATTCACACTAGGAGGAAATGTGTTCGTGGTCGTTATAATTGCTGGTGAAAGGTCTCCATTGTCTCTGTCACAACATGCTCCGTCGTGTTCGTGGGACTCGTCGTCAACTTTCTTCGAAACATCCACCTTCAGCTTTGAAGCCATAGTTGTTATACCTATACTTCCTTTAGCGAACGAATTTAAAATTGGAATTGGGAAACGGTCCGTCAAAGTATGTTACACAACACTAAGGACAATTTGAGGAATTCGGTATCGAGATTTTGTACCTCCACAACTACTGGAGCACTGAGATTATAGAACAGTTTGGTAGAGTTATACTAAGATACTACTGGTGTTGAGCAGAAAAACGATTCCTTAGACTAGTTGGTCAATCAATCTACAGTCTATACACTATATTATCGTCGTTCCACCTATTTTCTTGTCTTCGATTGCCTACATATAGCAATGTAACCTGCAGTCATGTCATGAATGAACACGGGCAGAGTTGTTTTTACATAGACGCGGTGGCTGCGACTCTGGGATCTGAAAGAGAGAATTACATGATTGGCAAATTACTTCCATTCTACATCATATAATGGCATATTATATAAACCACTTTGAAGATACGAACAATGAACTTGACGAAGTACTTCAATCACAAAATGGTTGCATTGCATGAGGCAAAATTGGATCGTACGATCGTCTCGTCTACTTAGCTGGTACATATGTGTTCATTCATAAAACTATATAGGATAAGGATACGTCCCTGGCCATTATTTGCAATATTGCAATCGCCTACAGCTCTGAGAAATCGGATTCATAATTCATACAATTACAATTGTACTCTTTTCAAGTTTAGAGTCGACTATCTAGACTACACTGCACTGCTCTGACCAGTTCATTTCCAAAAATATATGACGCACGAAGTTTAACTATTTAACCATACTAAATCTAACCCGAAAGAAATGACGTATCATAAAAGTGAATATGATGAACCTGATGTGCTGTATTTATGGGGTAGATATATGCACATACGATAATTGATGTTATGCAAGTAAGCAAGTCATAACGTTTATGTAATTTAGCAAACTGTTATTATTATTAGATGGCTCGCGTATCTTCTTCTGGTGACTGGTATTCCTTGTTACAGATACAGATGAATTACAACTAACTTACCCTTCATTTTCTTGAGATAAAACTAAACGCTACTACGCCACAAATACACACCAGCAATGACTTACAATCGCATTCATCATGGGGGATTAGCTCCACATGTCGAAAATTAAGTAACGATAAACTCCATCTATTCTATTTTATCACGCCGCTATACAAGCTACCATTCCATGAATTTTAGCCAAGTCAAGTATATGATATAGGTATTAGGATATGATGGCATTGAAGCAAGGACTATCTGTAGTCGTAAAATAGCGTCAACTCATCGTAATACACATTCATATATGATAAATCGTCAGCTATCCGGCAATTTCCAGTACTTTAATTTCAGTGGAAAGTGTGTATGTAGTTCGATGTTACAATTACGACTCGACTATCCCTGCACATAATGTCATGTGTAAGTAAATAAGTATGTATATTATGCCGATTCTTCATGCCAAAATCAATGCATAAATTGAAACTAATTAGAGACTATGCATAAACCATAATCAAGGTTTAGTTTAATTTCCAATATTACGCAATGACGGACTACTGCATCTACCTAAACTTACACAGCTCAAATTCTGTTCGCATTCGCACAAATAACATTAAGATTGCAGACCAACTTCTGCAAACCAATGACATTACAGGAGGATTTTTATTACCATTTATAAACAAAATCGTTAATAAAAAATATCTCAAAAGCAACGTGCAAACAAAGTCATTAAGACTAAGCTGAATCTTACTTGTAGCATGCTCCTAAAACTAATGGCCACCTCGACCAGACAAGTAATTGAACCTTGGCTTAATTCCATGTCGATCTGCTTAACTTTCCTTCACATCTTTAAATCTTTCATTCAATTAAACTTTTTGGAAATACGGACAAAATTTATAATTGAGTATTTAAAATGTGTCATTTTTCCATATCCGTCAGCTCATTAAGTCGTTCTGGCATTGGGTTTTTTGCCGTTCCAGTAAACCTTGTTGAGTGTTGCATTGTTTTATAAATGATATCTAAATGTAACGGTATACCTGTCCCTTACGCTAAATATGCAAAAGTTTTTTTTGTTACTTTTCCCCTTCAAACCGCCATGTGTTAACAAAACGCCAATATTCTAAAAATGAACAGCCGTCAAACTATTTAGGACCCCAGATCGGGTTTCGGTAAAATATCTGTTTGTGGATATTCATTCTTAGTTCCGTTTCATAAATTGTGAAACGCCAGTTTTCATTGTTCATAGGATTTAAACAAACTTCCATTTTAGCTTCACAACTCAACTCTCAAATCATACGCTTGAGCACGGTATTCATTTATGCCCATTACACTTACATCCATAAAGTGGATATTATTATATTGAAGGTGTGGGTAAATGAATGTTGCGAATTGGGAAGACGACGACGACAGGATTACCTTGAGTTGAGAAACGGTTCATAGAGAGAGAAGGTGCAGCCACACAGAGAGCAAGTTAACATGAGCAATGGCAAGATGAAAGGTCAGTGTCAATGTCAAAAGTCGAATCATCGAACACCCAAGTTACATATATGTATACTATACACACAACAATCCTATAATATATGGTGTATGAGCACACAGCTGATGATGGGAAATGGTGTATGCAAAGAGCCTAAAATCACAAAAACTGTACATAAACCCACAAAACCATGGACAAAACGAGACTTTTATGTTTGACCAAACAATAAAACGACACGAGGAGGTGCCAACTAAACCAACTTTTTGCCGTGTGCAACACAACTTTGTTCGAATTAATCAATTATAATTAAATAATTTCCACCAACTCCACCTTAGTTGAACCCACGACGCACATCCAACATGGCACGCATCATCCTCATTTAAAACAATGAACTACATGGACGATAATATTATTACGATGTCGTCCTCCTCAGTTGTTTACCACTTTGGCTATTTTCGTCCAACCAAGTATGAAGTAACTACAAAAACGCTTCCAATTCACTCACAATTTCCAGTTTTATCCATTTCCCAAACCCCCCCCTCCCCACAATATCCTACAGACACAGGACGCAGATCACTGGTTAACAACACAACCAGCTCAAGTGCACAGCAATACCAACATTTTGATTGTCCATGAATTTTACTGACTAATCTTTTTTAAAAAAAAAAACAAGAAACAAAGAAAATATTCTGTCAATTTTACTTACCTATGCTTTTGAGTTGTTATTATCACAGTCGTTCCGAACTGGTCCAATTTCGAAGAAGGAAATATATAATATTGAAATATATAACGTTCCTCTTGAACCTCTTTAAAGGTTCTGGAAGTCGGTTGAGAGCTGGAAGATGTTGGTAAGAAAAAGGGTTGTATATTGGCAGAATGATTATGCGAGTTTATGAGGAGGAGGAATGATGAGGATGACACATGTGCCGCTTTCCTTGTCAGTCGGTTTTGGTGTGCACAAGAAGAGAAGACCTCTCTTCTAGTTCTACTGCTTTCTGGCCTGGCCCTTGTGCCCAGATGTACACTTGCGTAAATAGTGTACGCAAATACGTAATATGTACATGAAAATGTGTGTATCCTTTTCTCGCTTCCCAAATAATACTTTTATTGAGAGAGAAAACCATGCATACGGACAAGGATTCTCCTATTCAGTTACACTTACTTACACACAGTTTCATGTATATTATGCAAAACCATTTTTTCTGGTTTATCATTATGTCATCCAACATGTAAAACAGCCAATAAATGAGCACGCCATGATGAGGTCTTCACATCCAGTTATTCCAGTTGGCTGCATTTAAGCATGTTCTGACAGCATGGCTTTTCATGAAGTATAAATAGTTTGTGTATATAAATTCTATGCATGTTTTGGTAACCCTCCTGCTCCTGATGTTGGAAAATTTAGGAACACTCGAGGGCGGTGTGCAAGATATCAAGTTAGCCATAAAAGTTGACGGTGCGGTGATAATGTTTGTTGCATCCATCATATCATCAAATCAACAGTCGGCACGGATCAAATGATAAATGTATGCATTTAATTATTGTGGGAACCATTTTTAAATGGGGAGAAACTACTCGGGAACTACTTGTATGGGTAAATCAAGAGCATGCACACGGTATATACATGCGACAATTTTGTGTGATTATATTTGGCTGACGGGAAGTTTTTCCATATTATTATCGCGATGTTAATAAATCACAAAGGACGATAAATGTGACAATGACCTTTAAATAAATACTTGAAAATGCATTTTACTTTGTATTGGAAATGTTTCCAGTATGGGGCATGTTTGTATGTGCATGTTTACAAGTTAAAGGTTGTTTATTGAACCTTTTGTTCACATCCTTTTCAAACAAAAGTTTTCTAGAAAAACTACCATTTACTCTACACTGACCGTTGATTCGTTTCCCATTTTCACGCAAGTTAACTTGCAACTTTACTCCTCTGGAGTGCGTAAATTGCGAGCATACCTAGGGATGATGTCACACATCATACTTGAGAAGCCGTAAAGAGATTGGGAATTTTTTCATACCGATATATGTATCTATATCTACATAACAAGAAAAAAAATAATGTGTCAAAAACAATGCATACCTACCTACTCATAATCGGATGGTTCTCACGGAATGACGCGAATTGATTCCCGGAACGAATCTGTGAGATTGGGGAAACTATACAAACAATATATCGTAGGTGGACGAAACAACTAAGCAAGCCAAATTACGTCAAAATTACAACAAGAATGTGTAAAATAGCGTGTAATTAGATACCAGTAAATCTTTAATTTATTCCTCTACCATTGTGTCAAGTAATTGTGTCTACCATTAGATCCTAGAAGACCTACATTGTAAGCCTTACGATTATCCATACAACTTACGATTATCCATATAATCACGAGTAAAATATTGACGTTATCATTTATTAATTTTTGTGATAGCTGACTATTTTCCCAGTGCGCGAAGTTGGCTTGAAAGTGTCACAAGCAACACATACACATCATACAATGCACCTACGTACGGCATGGCAATGTTCTCTCTCGCCGTGCGTCACGTCATTAGTTTGGCCAAGTAGTCAATCTGACTAGGTATATACTGACTATCAGCACACAGGCCACTGGGGGCTGGTTTCAGTTTTCCAAGAAAACTTGTATTCTGCTAGCGATTTCAGGTAGAGTAGGGAGACTTTACACGAGGTAAACAAAAACAAAGACTGACGGAGTAGCGTCTTTTCTTACTCCTGTTTTAAACTCGTAGGAACTTTAGCTCTGGTGGCTCTTCTACATAGCGCAATGTTTTTTTTGTGATATCTAGTTTACTTAGAATGCTAATGAATGATTGTATTCCGTACTCACGCTTAAAGCGTAATGCTGTAACTCAAATCGCATTATTACTATGTATTGCTCAGGTAGGCATCCTATTATTATCGTGATACGCCTGTATAATACTGCATCTGACACAAGTATGCCATCAAACAGGTACAAAAAAGTTAACAATGAGTTCCTTCACATTACTGCATCCACTGTCCATATAAGTATCCACGTCCTCCAGAGATTTATTCCCATTTCCTCAAAGAGGTTCAAGCAGTAAGGTTCATCACTGCAAATTGTGCTACAACAACCAGTAGTCTCTGTGAGAAAGCACACTTATCATTGCTGTGTGAGAACACTGCTGAATTACTAAATAGCTACCTACCGGTTGTTTGTCAAGGAGATCAACTTGGCCAGAGGAAGTGAGTGGTGTGGTGTTCCATTCCAAAGCGTATTCCAGCGTTTATTTGTGGTCATCTCACCGCTTTTTTTGTTGTGGACCGCAACCGTTTTTCTATTCAATACCACTAACAACTAAGCGGCTAGACACAAGTACGAATTTTTATTACAGCATTACTATGCATGAGATAACAATACATTTCATTATAAATACCTTTTAATATTTGTATTTTGTTTTGCTCGCAGTAATATTTGTCAAGCAAGAATCATAAGCTATTTGTCACAGAGTAGCCATTCTTGATTCATCTTCATAGCAGTAAGTCAACCATAACCCAAGAGTCGTGGTACCTTCTTCAGTACTCACTATAATGAACATTTCTGTGTTCGAGAACCATACCCTTCCGCTAGTTGACCCCTTCGACGAGCATACTTTGCAGCACCAACAGCCATGGAGATTGGGTCTTGATGATAATCCCAAGTTCCCCTCGTTATGGTTTGAAAATCACGACTATCTCTATTGGAGAAAACTTGTGTGGGAGTACCCCAGCTACCCATACATAGCAATTGCAGTGTATTTAGCAACCATCTTTGGGATTCAACATGTAATGAAAGATCGACCTCCGTTTAAACTCAAAACGCCTCTCCTCATTTGGAACTGGGGATTAGGGATATTTTCCATTGTTGGGTGTGTGCGAGTGACACAGGAGCTCGGATATGTGATCTGGAACGACGGTCTTCACAATAGCGTTTGTGAAAAGTAAGATTTAAAGATATTCCCGTGTAATAAATAGATCAACATTTCGTGAGACCAAATGGTAAAGGGAGGTTCGGTTTTTGTTGCATTGCAGGTCAGAGCATTACATGCCGACGGCTTTTTGGGGACTGCTCTTCTGTCTGTCCAAATCAGTCGAGCTGGGTGATACTGTTTTTATCGCGCTGAAGAAGCAACCTTTGCTCGCTCTGCAATGGTAAGAGTCTATGAAATTATCTGGAGAGTTTTGGAATTCAGATAAAAATGTAAGAGATGGCTAAAGTAAACTATCCTGTGTTTTCCTTTTAGGTACCATCATTGTTTAGTGACAGTTTTTGCGTGGGTTTTATACTCGTGGCAAGAACCAATTCTTAGGTGGTATGCTTTCATGAATTATGGAGTTCACGCAATAATGTACCCATACTTTGCTCTAAGGGTAAGTCGTCCAATTGCAAAATTCCTTATACCATTGACGATGATTTTGGATCTTACACTTAATTTGTCGCACATTTGTACTTTACAGGGCATGAATGTGAAAGTTCCTGAAGTTTTTGCAATGTCCATTACCACCCTCCAAGTTCTTCAAATGGTAGCTGGGGTCTCTTTAAATAGTTATGCACTATACCTTTGGGGTATGTAACATGCATTATAAAGAGTATTGTTATTACACAACTTTTTGAAGCAATTTAATATATTCGTTATCATTTTGGTTAATCCATAGGAAAAGGTGAACATTGCTCCAGGAATCCGTACTCCGTAGCTCTTCAGTTTCTTTACGTATTTCTCATTGTGGATTCTGTTCGCCCAGTTCTTTATCTCCAAATACATATCTAGAACGCGGAAGAAGAACAAAGAAGAATAAGCTGAGCCTGAGCTGAATCATGACGTTTTAAATTTCTATACGAGAATTTAATAAAAGTTCATGGTAGTCTCAAATACCATTTTTGTACATCATGTTGTATATTTGTACAAAACTAGACTGGATTAGCGTTAAATATATGTAACGTAATTTTAGTCGCACTTTCCCCATACTCGCGAAAGTGTTAATTTATCCGCTGTATATTGCGATTGCGACAGTATTGTTTTGTTGTTGTTATTATTAGAAATCTACGCCATGCCACAATCAACTGTATTATGTAAATGCACACTGATTTTGTTTGATTAACGTGAGACTAACTGAGTTTATAAATGGAAGATGAATAATAATATATAGCCACATAATTATTCGTGTATTTTTGTAATGCACAGGAAATTCATTACCATAAATGAAAGGAAACCTTTTTCATATTCCATGAGAACCCGTCAGTCCGAGTAGCTTTTTATTCTGGATTAGAAAGCCTGTATAGAGCATGTCTTTATTTTTAGAATCAACATGAACAACATTTTTTCACACATCCGCTGAGCTTGACGAGTTGTAATCAGCAAACTGGATGGATGTCTGGGAATTTTAATTATAGGCATAAAGAAAGGTACAAGATACAACACTTGGTAATAAAAATACCTGGACTTGCTGAAAAGGTAGCAGAAAGGAATATTTTATACATATGTCAAAGGCAGAGGCGGATGGGGGGACAATATACTCGTAATTAGCGTGTATACCTAAGATATGGAAAAAAATTGGCCTGAACCTGAACCACAACTTTACTAGGTAAAGATTTGAGATCATTGAATACAAAGTGCTGAATACCGTAACATCAACTAATAATGCAACACCACCGGTTAAAGCAAGTTTCCGCATTCTCACTTATTGCTTCTTCGTATGTCAATTTTTGTGGATATTACGTTTTGTGAAGTGGAAGATCCTTATTTAAGCCAAGTTATACTCCTTAAGGGCGTTCTGCATGATAGTATCCTTTACAGCACAGAACACCAGTTTGATGTTCTCAGTATCTGTTATTTTCAAAGAATAAAAAATGAAGGTGACTAATTTCTTGGTACGCGAAAAATCCCCAAAAATATTAAAACATGGGTTTTACCAGTAGCGCATGTAAAATGGCTGTAGCACATTCGCTCAGGATCTGGATTCTGGGTAAGGTACAATCGATGCAAAATGAATTCACGAGCTGCTACATCATCCTGCTTGGGACCTTCAAAAAGAAAAAAAAAGTGGTATGTCTAGTCCACTGGGAGCAGTCGTAATTCAATAATTGCCAACATATATGGCTACAATAAAATCATGTCCCATTCTATTCGCACGTTTTCGATTCATACTTGATTGACCTCATGATTAAGTACAGATTTTAAAAAATAATACTGCTTACACCTACATACACTGATACATTAAAACAAACAATCTTGTGTCATATTTCATATTAGAAATTGAAATCAGACCAGAGTAAATAGCAGTATTAAGAGAGACTGTAGGCGAAGTTTGAAGAATATTTCATACTACCACCAATAATTAAAAAGGGGGGAAAAGTCATAGCGCGTGAAACAAGTATGGGGACTTTCCCATGTACTAGGAGCAGTCGTAATTCAATAATTGCCAACATATATGGCTACAATAAAAGCATGTCCCATTCTATTCGCACGTTTTCGATTCATACTTGATTGACCTCATGATTAAGCACCGATTTTTGAAAAAAATACTGCTTACACCTACATACACCGATGCATTAACGCAAACGATCTTGTGTCATATTTCATATTAGAAATTGAAATCAGACCAGAGTACCAATATAGCAGTATAAAAGAGAGACTGTAGGCGAAGTTTGAAGAATATTTCATACTACCACCAATAATTAAAAAGGGGGGAAAAGTCATAGCGCGTGAAACAAGTATGGGGACTTTCCCATGTAAGTATGGGAAACTCAACGGGTAATTTCTTTAGTTGATTTGAGTTTATGAGGTCTACGTCTACACAATAAATACAGCATAATATATGACAAAACACACCTGCTTAACTGCTTGACAGACGACATACTACCCCTATAAGGTACCTAAGTATATACTCTTGCATTTGATTATAACAAAAAAAGTTCATGCGGATATTTCTGGAATTTGTGAGGTTTCTCACGGAGCAAGCGCACTTGTTTGGCTAGAAATCAGCTTTAATGAAGGAATCTAATCTATCTAATTGTAAATACATACATCTCTCTGATTGGATATGTAGATATGCGTAAGTCAGTACCTTGGTATTCCAGAAAGTAGTCTCCAATGTGAGAAGTTGTAATCTTTTCTGCGAGTAAATCCTTTTTGTTCAAGAAAAGGATAATTGACGAGCTGGCAAACCACGGCTGTGTAATGATTGTTCGAAATAAAGCTATACTTTCTTGCATTCGGTTCTAAATAAAAATAAGAAATCAAAGTGTGTGAGAGAATTTGTCTAGTCTCTCTATGAGTCTACTTGGCATCTATGTTTAATTATAATTATAGGATAATAGCAAATGGCACGCGCAATCAGTGACTGACGGCATTGTTACCTCATTGTTAGATTCAAACAAGATTTGATCATATTCGCTCAGCGCCACCAGAAAAATAATGGACGTCACGTTCTCAAAGCAGTGAATCCAT
Source organism: Dicranocentrus wangi (assembly GCA_036850665.1). Lineage (NCBI taxonomy): Eukaryota > Metazoa > Arthropoda > Collembola > Entomobryomorpha > Entomobryidae > Dicranocentrus > Dicranocentrus wangi. Next base: position 1,721 of record JAANSN010002147.1, on the reverse strand, counting down.
TTCCGGCGTTCTGACCTCTGTCCTCCGACGTCAACCATTCTACAAAAGGAGTCAACGTTCATTTCATGGTCATTATTGCACAACCGCCGGTTGCATAACTTATTTATAATATTCTGCACGCGTCGACAAGGATTTTTACCTAAATATTATAGAATCCAAGTCAAACGGATATTCAATTATTCCCGTGGTTGGAACTCGAGCACGTAAAATATCTTGTTCCGTGGGAAGATAGTCTTCCGCTCCAATACGATCCAGATCACTCAAGTAGCTTGTCAGTAATATATTATTTATATAAGTAAATAGTTTTCCCACCTCACTAACGTAAACTTGTTTTTACTACTTCTTCTTTTAGGTTGCTTACTATTTGGCAGAGTCAGTTAGTTGGTACTCCCTCCTTCTGTCGTATATTTCAACAACACCTTTGTCATTCCACAGGTTCTTCAAAGTTTCTACCCATCCCCCCTCTAAAGAAGTTACCGTCTCGTAATCCATGTTTTTTATTTCATCGGATTTTTCCTGTACGAGGAGGAGATACATTTAAAACTGGAATTGTGACCAGAAGATTCTTCTTTTTTGTGGATAAATTCTCAGAGCCTGTATACCTGCAGAGAATCATGCTCAAGGGACACTTTCAATGTGTCCATAGCCTTCACCATGGACTGCATGGCCATGAAAATATTTTGAAAAATCAGCTTAATGTAACCCTTCTTATCTTCGTCGGAGTAACCGGAACCGTGGATAATTCTCATTTGCTTGATAAACGTCGATTTTCCCGATTCTCCCGTCCCTGGCATAATTGTAATTATTATCATAGTAATACGCCTAGTAAATAAGCAAGGCATAAAATTATGTGAAATGGTGGCAACAATAAATAACCTTACCCAAAAGTAAAAGTTTAAGTTCCCTTCTGGCATCCTTTTTATCTCTTTTTAATGATTTCTCAATTTCCTGGTTAATCCTTTTTTGCTCCTTGGCTTCCGCTGAGAGAAAACACGACATGTTTGGTCTTTGTTAAATACTAAATCTTTTTCAAAAACTCATTTAGCGGAACGAGGAGAACTTGACAAATTATTCTTGCGCTGACTATTTGAAACACTTGAAAGGCATGCACTGCATGGATGGGTGTGTGTGTATGATAGATTAATGAATCGGCCCAGTCTGCACAAAACAGAACGATGGTTACAATGAGGTTGAGCTGAAGATGGTTTTGCATAGCTTCGTAATAGCATTATGACATGAGACACAGATTGGTCTTCATGGGGTTTAGTTGTCGCTTGCCACTAATTCAATTAACTCATGGACCTCCGTGTGCCCATATATCTGTGTATTCGCGATTGTGATATTATGATCCAATTAGAAAAAATTTGCCATCCTCGCGGACTATATTCAGAGACGGCTTTGTCTCCTATTGTGTTCATACATGTATGTAGCTGAAAAACAGTTACAATAACTTCCATGAATCTATCATACTTAACTTGACACAATTGCAATTTGTTCCGTCTGATGGACTCTGCTGGAGCGAGGCGCACCCTCTCTGTAGCTTCATCCACTAGCGAGTGAGTAGTATAGTGCAACATTAATATATTCGCAGTCACATCAACACGCTCATGATGAGAATAAAATTAAAAGATGTTTTACAAGACAAATGTCTATCGTTAGGATGGTTGTATTTGAATGGTGATTATTTACAAGATCATGACAAACAAAAATGTATTAACTTT
>JAANSN010002146.1:0-26304 GCA_036850665.1 Dicranocentrus wangi | reverse complement strand
AAAAAAAGTGCTCCATTCAGTGAGGAAATTTGATGCAGAAAATGTTGCATAAAAATAAAGTGGATAAATAATAATATGTGCTTTATAACTATAACTACACTGCTTGTTGTCCATAGTCATGTTGTTGTTGTTGCAGAGCTTATTGATGTGATTAAAAGTTCAAGTACGCCTATTTGTATTTTAAAAGAAGGCAAGCAGGTTGGGTGCATCGTCGTGTTAGTGAAGTTAAAGTAGTGGCTGGGAGTAGAAATACTTAAAAGAATCGGCGGCAGACAGACATGAACATAAATTCTTGTCTTCGATCACCTTTCCGAATTTTTTTTGCAAAGCTTTTTTTTAAAGTAGCAATGCTTTTTTGGTGCCCAGAAGAGCTGTTATAATGTCTGTGGGCAAACATGAAATATGAAATGGTAATGTGGACCGTATACATATATTTTCTATACTAATTATAGTAAAATTGATATTTATTTTTATATATGCTGGCTCATCAAAATAATAAAGATGGTTAGTGCCGATCAGAGTAGTATAATTTCCCCTCATCTCTCTCTCTCTCTCTCTCTACGTTTGACATCAGACCGGGTCAGATGCACTCGGGCGGACAGAGTAATAATATGGAGGTTAGCACACATTTTTGTTGTGAAAACGAGTCTCATCATATTGACATTTCAAAGACGTAAAAGTCCCATATCCATTTCAAACTTTAACAGCCAGTATGTATCCCTAGTATCGCTGGGGGAAGAGAGAAGAGAGAGAGAGAGAGAGAAAAAAAATGCAAATTTGTGGTGTAAAACGAAGGAAAATTTATAATGCAAAATGAGGCTTGCCCTCCTAGGGTTTCCCCTGGCGGAGATGATATCAGTCGATTGACTGCATTGCATAATATGACATTGTAGTGTAGTAGTTTCGTCAGATGAGAAGAGTCATCCTGGTTCTAAGCCTCTTGTTGAAAGTGTCAGAGGGACGGATCAAGAACATAATTCTGTTAGAGCTGCTAGAAAAAAGAAAACGGGCTCAAACGGCAGTTCCCATTTGACCACATACATGTCCTGACTGACTGAAAGTGGTAAATAGCCGAAGAATCATCATCATGCAATCTCTCCCTCTTCTCTCTCTCTCTCTCTCTCTCTCTGATTCCCATTCACCATTTAATAATAATATTATGCAGGCAGGACATTAGGTTCATTTATGATCTCCCGGCAAATAACAGCCATATAAAAAGAAGCGAGCAGTTGAAGTAAGCCACATGGAACAATTTAACTAGTTAAGATGACTACCAGAGATAACTAAACGAGACGAGCCTTGCTGAGCTGGACTTGGACACCTGAATTTATTGGCTTTCATCCGTACTGCTCATGCTCTGCTCTAGCCGTGTCGAATCCTTTTTGTTCGCGAACTATTATCATCATATCGCGTCATTTGGGTGGTTTTTTTTATTTCGCCAGTTTTGCAGTCACGCTACTGAAAAATGACAAGTGAAAAAAGACAATGTTAATAATAATACTGGGGCTGCTGTTGCTGCGGTCGGTGGCTCGGCTGGAGCAAGATATGTGTTTTCCTGCAAAATTATGATGACTATTACTGACGACCGACTGCGACTCAAGTTTTGTGATTGTGGAAAAAAAGTCGGTGCGACTATGACTATAGCTCCTCTTCTCCTTCTCATTGTCAGATTTGCATTATATGCATTAGGCATTATTATTACTTACCTACACAGAAAAAAAAATCTTCTTCTTCGTTTTTCACCTTTTCATGCATCATGCAAATCGGCTATTCCCATCGCCATCATTTATTTTACTAGCACTCGCGCTCAGATTTTTTCCCCAGTCAGAGTCTCTTCTTCTTCTTCTTCTTCTTCTTCTCTTGTTATTACGAACCGGTACAAAAGTCACTCATTCAAAAATGTAAGTTGCTCACAAAGAAAATACACAATCCGTTCATTTGGAATAATAGAAGTAGTCAAGACTGGCCAAATTCACGTTAAGATATTATGCATATATAATCGAACAGGTTAGCGCGGCGTAGCGTGCATATTTTTTTTCTTCTCTTAAAGTTAGCCCACCGCACCACCATCACCACCACCGATCCCATACCCACTTACGAATTTTGCTCAAGACAAAAAGAATATAATACAAGCAATTATCGGAGTTTCTTGTACATAAATTTATCCTGAAAATGTACGACGGGAAACCAAGAAGAGTGTATTAGATTACTCCTTGAAAGCTAGCAAGGAAAAAGTGCATCATCCTCGTCCTCTTTTGTAAAAGCATTTATTGTTAGTGGTGGTGGATGTGGATGTGTGGGGAAACAATGCAATTTATTCACTTGCACTCATTTAACAGGTGTGAGAATAGCCACCTAAAACGGGGATATTTTTATAGGGATGGAGTCACAAGCACCGTCACCACCATGACTATCTGAAATACCACCACCACCATCATCTCCCAGAGATTACATAATGATTCTTACTGAATATTTGTCTAGTTTCCCGTCCAGCTCCTCATATAGTAGAGTCGCCGAAAAACTTATTGGTGGAGGGCGAAAAAGGGCCGCAAGACATGTAGGTAGATCCGCTTTTAAGAATTAACAAAACTTTCACTAAATCTTTTTTATGGGCTAGATTTTTATAAAAGGAAAGAAATACGGAATTAGCCTCTGGACTGTGTAATAAATACATGTTGATTACTCCAAAGGGAATGGAATACTCTTGATAAAAAAAGGCTCTGGTCACCACTTGCACTTCACCCACCAGACCGTCGTACCAGACATAAAGTAGAAAACACACGGGCATAATATGTAGCCTGGTCACAACATAAATTTTTACTGTTTTTTTCATGTATTAATGCACCTGACAATTAGTAATCTGAAATGGGGATTGAGCTCTTCTTTTTTTTCTACCAACAATCTCCGACCGAACCCAAGCCTTCAGTTAATGCACTTAGCGTGAGCGAGCATTCATGTTACCATTACGATTACCATTTTTTTATTGAGCTTAAAAACGTCTTGTGGCATTCTTTATTACGCTTCAAAAACGGAATTATTTAGTGGGATGAATATATAAACAAGAAAGAACGAGAGAGAGAGAGAGGGAGAGAGAGAGAAAAAAAAAACTTTTTTTTATAGATCAATATACATTTTGTTTATGCCCTCTTGCTGGTGTATATATCTTCATCTCATTAACATATATTGAGATTGCTGGGCTTGGACTGCAAAGAAATTTTGTAAATTGCACTTTTGCATCGTTGCACTTTCAATCCGCTCTCGATCTCGATTTTCTCGACCGTAAGGAACTCCTCATCTTTCTTTTTAAAAAATCATAGTCTACAATCTTTTAAAAAGGAGATCAAACCCTGTCATCTCTTCCCCTTCATTTGTTTTCGAGAGCAATAAGTCGAGTGAAACAAGTCAAGGATATATACAATTGTATTGTATACTAGATCTACTCGAGAATTTTTCGAAAAGGAAAAAAAAATTGTACACGGACTATTTTTTTCCTTCTGTCTCCCTTGGCTCAAGTATGCGTTGTGTGTTGGTTGGGTGATTGGAAAGGTCAAAGCTCAGTTGGATCTGGTTTTTTAGCTGATTCTTGTCGTTTCTTCTTGCTCACTTACACTTTTTCTTGGCACCTTTTACTACTTACAAAAGAGACTAGAGATATCACATCGCATCGCACAACTTTTTTCATAGTAGTATTTAGCCCGAGAACCCAGGCTTAGACTGCTTTTTACAAATGTTCTTTCTTGTGAACAAGCATGTAGTACGAGAGAGTACGAGTAGGAATACGGGAAAGCATTTTTTTTCTCTCTGAAAAGAAAAAAAAACTAGCCACTGGGTTTGCATATCATGTTAGGGATGCATGGATCACTACAAAAATTTAACATTTTATAAAATGGCTTAAACGTAGTTTACTTGCGAATGCCTTGAAATGCCAGAGACACGTTTGAAAAATGTGTCTGTCTAGGAGAGAGCAAAAGAGTGGCCAGTCAGTCACCAAAAACATGCATGGGAATGTTGTAAAAGTATCGGACGATATTAGCAAAGTATTGATTATTACCATTTTTAGGCAGCCCAACAACAGTTTATATATATTTCTAAAGTATTTTTGGATTCTTATACACGACTTGTTCTACCTCAACTTTGACAATTTTTTTTGCTTGTAAAAAAGTCCTGTGTGGCCGGAGATGCCCACTTTAGAGAATACACGATTCGGATTGGTTCTCCAACTTGGAACATGCGCTGTGTCTGTCATAATATAAGTATTTAGTCAATTATATTATTATTTATTGTTTGATGAGCGTACAATAAAATACGAATTCCTGATCCTTATCGAGTGTCACCAACATACCGACAAAGATAAAATTGCTTGCATACTAATACTACTTACTAAGTAATGCTTATTTAGTTTTTTCCACGTAGTAAGCTCTCATTACATAATAATATGTACTTTCTTTCTTGCTAATATACTTAGTTCGCCAGCAACCGGGTGGTATGACGGAGTAGTGGTCCGATAGAGTTGACTCACTCACTCTATTTACTTCTTTTACTTAATTTATAATAATCATTTCTTGATTTATTATAATTTTAATTTGATCATGCCACCTCTGATGTACTCAACTACTAATCATTATTTCTCTCTCGATTGTTGATAACTTTCCTTCTTTGATGGGATTATTATTATTTAATGGTAAATTACCTCTTGTTTTCCACACGTTATATACGCTACTCTGCTCACTACTTCTTCGCCTCTTGCATATTTTTTTTTCGTACAAAACTAGTTTACATGGAACATGAGCAGGCTGATACGTAATTTGCGTCACTTGTAGTCCCTCATGATACACATAGGATGAAGCAACAATGGAAAAATATTGAATCATTTATATTATGTCTGCATATCAGCCATTTTTCTGAACACGAAATAATTAATCAATTCTCAACCATTTACATATTTTAGCCAGAAGACCTGAACTCTTCTTCTCTGCATTCACTCATGTTTAAAAAAGCTCGTATAATTTAGCATAATAATAATATATTCCCATATCTAAACTCGGATCTCTCGGGCTATATTTTTTTCGTCTCTGTGCAAACAATGAGGAGCCGTCACTCGGACGGAATGTATTTATGTATATACTCGTATATATTTTTGTGCATGTAACAGGATATCACTCTCACTCAAACTATTTACGACTGAAAAAAAGCCAATTGGATTTTGATTGAAAGGCGATTGACCACTTCGGCTCCTGTAAAATAAAAAGACACTTCAACTTCAAACCCTGATTGCCTCTTCAAATCTCCGATTTGGTAACTGCATCCATCGGTTATCGGTTCCATATTATGCTTCCATTCAATTCTTATTACATCCAGGAGGAATTTAATCGACAGAGAGTTCTTCCGTAACACATGTGCACTTTTGACAGAATAAATAAATGACGCTCGAGCAAAAACCAAAGCCAACGTGTACGTGTGTGATGCACGTCGCATATATACGTACTCACTCAGCTCATCAAATGATGAACATTTCCTCTTTGGTCCACACAGTCCAGTCAGGATAGTTTAACTGCCTATTTAGTAATGTGGCAAAAGAATCCTTTAAATAAGCAATCACCTTGTTTTTTCCCCTTTGCGCATTTCAACTCAAAAAATTTTTGTCAACACTTGAAAAGACGAAGAGAGAAAGAGAGTAGAAAAATGTGCATATTTTTTTCCCCAATGATGATGGAGCATAGTTCAACAATGTATGTTGTGTGAATCGTTTTTTTTCCTTTGGAATAGAAAAAAAAACTGATGTGACGATTACAAAGGTACACAACAAACATGGATGGAATCTCTTTATATCAACTCGTGCTTGTTTTTCTTTCCTCCTCTTCATCTGCCAACAAGTCTGGCAGCTCTGCTGGCTCAAACAGCACAGAGCACCCACAACAGCCAACTCCAATAATGCAAATACGGCAAAAGAATTCACAAACTAAACTGCGTTATTATTCTTATTATTACAACGTTTCTGCATAGGCATCATTGTGTTAAATGTTTTATCAAGATAACACGCAGAGAGAGAGAGAGAGAGAGAGAGGCTATTATTGTGTGTGGGGTGGGGGAATCATATGAGTATGAGTTGTAAAAATAAACCACCGTTTCAGGTGGTGGTGGTGGTCCAGCACAGCATTTCGGTGTTATTACAGTTGACCACACTGTACACACACTTTCCACCTTATCACAATGATGAACATTCCAAATTTATCTCGCTCATTTACACATTAAATTCGTCGAAAGGAGTTTTGACTATTTGAACAAAATTTGAAAGTGCCTTCAACCCAAACTATTCATTCCTCCTGGCCCTCGTCCTTCCAAACACTCATTCCAATCTAGTAAATTTCTAATGAATCAAAGTAGAGGAGTGATTTAAATAAAAAAAATCCCCTTGGAAATAAAATATACATTTATGCGCTTTCAGAATTTAACACAAGTGTTGAGAAGAAGGGAATGAGAATCAAGTATATTGGCTGCTGAATGAAAGCATGGGATAGTGATGATGGGAAATCCCGAATGAACTCGATAAGATTTTCCAATAATAATGTTTTGTCTACTACAGTCCACTTACTTATACGTTATATAAGTATGCGTGCATGCATGCATGAAGGGCTTTTTGTGTGCGATGAGCCCTGTCTTGTCATGTCCACAGATTGGTTTTACATTCACAGATTACAATATTTCTCTCAGGTGAGTTATGAGTCTACTAACGGCAAAAACATCTATAAAAGGAGAAACAACCATTTTCCCCATTTTCAACTGACCACTTTTTCATTTGATCGGCAATAAATACTTCATCACAAAAGCAGCCTTCGATCGAATCATAATAGTCGAATGTCGTCGCTCATCCTATCATCGCATCATCGCGTCGTCGATCGTATATATCCATTTCGTTCGGCAGGTTAGTTTTCATTCACATTCATCTATAATCTATACATACTTCTTCAAGGAGATCCACACACTGGAATAATGAAACGGGATATAGGAACGGCATAGCGTCTGTTTTTGGAGATTATTGTGTTGTTCACTCACGTTCACGTTATACGTATATATATATGAAGTTGACACGGTAGAGGAAAAATAATTTATGGGTTCTTCTCGCAGATAGAGCAGAAAGAAGACCGTACTACTCCTGACTGAACACAAAAAAAACATATATTTCCTTCGTCGTGTTTTATTGTGGCTCGTAGCCGTGTAATTTGTGGAGTGGATTTTCTCAGTTTAGTTCACAAATTAATAGGTCGAGTTTTCTACACAGCTTTAATAGCTCTATATAAGGAAGAAGGGAGGCCCGTCAAAAAAATATACAGTTTTATGAGTTACACGACGGACTTATTATTATTATATGTTGCTTGTAAAGGGAAAATGAAGACATGAGCTGCTCTCAAGAGCCCTTAACCCAGTTTAAAGGCTTTTTTTTTCTTCTATTTATGTCGCTCAGCGTACCGGTTTTGGGTGGGCCTTTCACAATGCAAAATTAATTATTGCTTTTCCACATGACTTTCTGGGGAGCGCAGAGTAGCCGCTCCTCATATAAAAATTAGCATCTGTGATGATTATACTTGAGGAAAACGGGCCCAACAGAGTTAAAAAGCAGGGCTCTGCATGCTCTCCTCCTCAAAAACTCTCTATCCAGCATCCAGGGGAAATAAATGCCCTTTTTAATAATTATTATAGTTCCCTTTTGTCAGCCCTTCCCATCCACATTGTTTTTCAATAACGTCGCCAACACCCTGACTTCCACACACAGATTCAACAATGTCAAGGGGATGATGGGGGCTCCTTTTTCATATGAGCACCACTGTGGTGGTACTCGTAAAAAACACAGATTTTTTAAACTGTACGGCAAACACAATGAGCATTAGTGTCATAATATTTTTTTTACCGACGAAAGTCGGTCGGTGCAGAGAGTTGGGAAAAAGAAGAATTGAATTATATGGACAGGGAGGATCGGCTGGGATTCCACCAACTTTCTTCTTTTATGAAGGCTTAAATAGGAGTAAAATGAGGTCTTTTGCGTTGCCGTCGTGCCTTCAGTGCGAGAGGCAGCCCATTTCATCATCATCAGTAGTTGTTGTGGTAGTATACTTTTAAAGGGGATGATGATGATAGCCATGGCACAAGCTGGCAATCACGAGTGGAAGAAGATGATGAGCAGAGTGAAAATTATTGTAATCATGAAATACCCATATAGATCACCCAGCAATTTCCCCCCTTTCAATTTTCCCATAAGACCGCACTCCTGCTCGACAACTCTGGAGAGTTTTTACTGCTACTACTCATACTACTACTCCTCGCAATAAATAATTACAATGTGGTTCGAAGGTTTACTCCAAGTACTCTGGTCAGTCCTCTCGTCGTAGTTGAATATTATTTGGAGGAATGCGGTTGCGTTCCATGTTTGCGTGTGTGTGTGTGTCGATGTTGTTGAGGGAACCCCGCTAAACAATATATTTTTTTGACCCAGATAATAATAATAATGCATGTTGCGGGCTCGTCTATCATCCAGCTTCAGAGATGGTAATAATAAAAAAATGAGCAAGTAAAAAAATGAAAAGGTTTTACTGAGCTTTTCTCTCTCTCTCTCTCGCACATCAACGAACTGACTTTCCCCTTGCGTGTATAAAAAGTCAAATGGTGGTAGGTGGTGGGTTTGGATGATGATGATGATGATGGTGATGCTCTTGTGGAGGTGCATTCCTTAATTTTCGACAAGGTAAATATAGTAATACAAGTTTAACTACTCAATTCCCATCGAGAAACCATCCCTCATTGGAGGGAGACGGTGAGAGGTGATGTGAGGGTAGTAGTGGTACTAATAAAATGGTCGAGTTCTCTTGACCGATACACCTCAAAAGTCAAACCACCTAACTTTACAGACCTAGTGACCAATAGGCAGTTGGGCAGTAGTTGTATGCTGGCTGGCTATAGTGAGTGACCGAGTGCATATGAGTACCTGCTTGCTCGATAAAATTAGAGAGACTCCTTATTATTTTTTTGTTTTCGTCAATTCCTTTATATGGCAGCTCACCCTTTTCATTTTGGAGTTTGTTTGAAAGGATTTTGAAATGCTAGAGTCAAGATGATGGGATGATTCAAGATGTTTACCTCAAACAGGAAGCATCTTGATAAATGGCTGGTAGTACACACACACTAAAATAAAGATGCATGATGGGGTTATATTTTTTGGCATTATTGCCTCTAGTTCAAAATATGCACATGATGCTATGTTGTAGACGACCTGCATGGTTCTCGACAGACGTGCAGTCTCACTCACCTCAACTTTATTATACACTTCCACGAAGAACTTTTCACGAAAAACTTGATGCCTTAATAATAATAATATCATCCCTCCTATCCTCACACCAATGCAATGCAGCAGTGCAATAATAAATGCCAGAGCGCAATCCACTTCTTATTTTTTAATGCGGATGAGGAATTCAGAAGCCAAAGCAGCGGGAGTTCACCCACTAAAAGTATGCCAGCGGCTACCCAAAATCCATATTATCATCTCTGCCTTCTTCTTGTCGGCCTCACATTCTGCCAGCCAGATTCACAGAGATCAAAAACTCGAGAGAGAGAACACCTTTAGGTTGATTTGAATTATGGCAAGAATATAATCACGACGACGGCACAACTGGCAACGTGTCCGTCCCATCACTCTCTCACTCTCAGTCTCCAGTAACTTAATAAGTTTCCAAATAGGAAGGGAAAATGATGATGATGAATTCAATGGGAAACTCCTTGCAGCAATGGATTCCTCTCTCTCTCTCTCTCTCTCTCTCTCTCTCTTCTTTTTTTGTTCATAGGGATTACAAGCGTAATAATAATATGGATGGCTTCGTTTCGAGTGTGCTTAAGAGTGTTGTTTCGTTCCCACCCCTTTGCATATTCCACAAGGATAATCAGTCTTCTCACACTTCAACAAGATGCCTAATCTAATTTATTCATCAAAGGCTTTGGCTTGCACATACAAACACATTCCGAAAAAAATGGCTCTATAATATCATCATCCCTTTAACTTACGTTTACCAAGGGCTGGTTCCTCTTTTTTTTTGAATCACTAAAACTCTGAGGAAAACAGTTAGCATGAACGAAAAACAAAATTCCTTTTTTGTAAACCAGCGAGTTCAAACTTCAAATCCTAGTGATCTGGCCACATCCCCAATATTTCACTCGGGCAACTCCAATCCAACTCGCTCGCTTGACCATATGAACAAATTTTTGACATTTGGGAGAGATCGTAGTAGTAACAGTGAGTAACAGAGTCTAATGTAAGTAAATCAAGTATTTTGAGATGAAATCATGGTGATGATGGGAAAAGTGAGTTGGCTAAATGTAAAAGGTTGTAGTAACCTGCTTTGTTTTTAATCGTGGTAATGATTAGCCAACAACCAACCAACACCTAACTAACTACATAAACTAATATCATCTACCTTCATCACCACGGCTGATTTCAATATGTAAATGTTCCCCTCACGACACGACGACCAAGTCCGACGACGGTTTCTCTCTGAGGTTCTGCTTCTTGGTGTGAAATTCGATCAGAGGCGAGATTCGAGATGATCATGGCGAGAGAGAGGAGAGCTCTGCTCTGCTCCATTGTTGTTGTCCAGTTTTAATCTTGTTTGGTTGTTTGTGTGCGTAGTTGTTTCAACCGGGAATCTGATTCAATCCTGTGATTTTTTATATACATATTTATTATTAGTTTCTTCTTCTCGTGGTTGCTGGGTTGCTTGTGAATTCTATATAATAATATGCTAATAATGTCTATTTTTAATGCATCATCAGCATCATCATCATCATCATCACCTCTGTCCGAATTGAGACTGAATAATATATTGTTGGCTAACACCACCAACACCTTTCCCTTCTTAACTTCATATATGCAATCCGAGCCAGTTATCATTATGATTGGAACACAAAAGGATTGGATTTTTTTTCTCTCTCTCTATTATCCACAATTACAGGGTATTTGAGCAGGAGTTGAAGTGGAAATGTTCGGATAAAAATGGGGTGAACAAAAAGTTGAATGTACACACATTGTCCGGCGGAACCTACAGGATATATCCCGGCGGTATTATTTTGTTATGAGTGATGACGGGAGGATGATGGGCTGAGTCTTTTTTTCTCTCTCTCTCTCTCTCTCTCCTCTTTTTCCCATTCAGATCATCACTGCATTGTTGGGTGGTGAGACTCTCCCTGGCCAATTTGTGTGTGCCCTTTATAAATCGGCGGCGGCCAGGGCCAGATGCGGCTCCTGGCTCATCTGCCGAATGCATCCTTCATCTTGACATTTCCCTGCTTACAAACAAACTTGAAAAGTGCAGTTGAATTAGAGACTGAGCTGTTATTGTTGGACACACAAAAACCATGACGGGGTGGTGGTGATGATGGTGGTAGCACATTGGCATTGGCAGCCGACCGAGAAAAAAAGGGAAACAGTCTCCCTCGCCTCATATCTCCATTGAGCCTCTGTGAGTTTAGGAAGGAGACTGTGTGGACTAGTTGCAGAGTTGTATCTTGTATCATCAGATGATGAAATGAAGTTATTTCACAAAAAAAAATCTTTGTGTGGATGAGGTTGTGGTTTTCCCGAGGTGATCTTTAGTCATAATCGCCTCACACGCTAACAATGGAATGGGAAAAGTGTGGAATCATATATATATAATGATGACATAAAACCAAGTTGTAATGTATGGAGTCAGTCAAGCCGAGCACGTTTTATACTTTTATTAGCTCCATACAACAATATGTGACCATCTATATATATATATATATATAGGTGCTGTTTTCGGGGATGCAGTTGTTGGAGCTACAATGATATTGATGTGATTTGTCGCGTGAGGAAACCCGAATCAAATCAAATATATTAAATGGTAAACAAATATGCTCAGCTAACTGGAAAATCCTTCCCTTTTCACGTTTTCACCTTTTCTCTCCAACTCTAATTTTTCCATTCGTTCGAGTGGGAACATGGTGTTCATCACTTTGTCAACTGGAGTACCTAAACGCTTTTTTTCTTGCTCTGCCTCTGCTCATGCATGTCATGTCATGCAACTAACTAACCACCTTTACGCCGCGTGGTCAGACAGAAATGATGACTGGGTGGATTTCGTGTTGCCACTGGGACTTTTGACTTTAGACAAAATGCTAAATACTTACTTCATCGCCTATCCCTACGGCTCAATAAATTTGAATTTGTTCAAGACCATACGCCTTAGCTAGCTTGTGGGGTCTTCTTGTGGAATGATGATCTGATGGGATATTATGGCTATATAGTAAGACGTTTGAGGAAGAACCTCTCTCGTCATCCACCGCAGTCTGTCTTCTTGGATTAAGAGTCGCCAGCTTTGTTTCTGTCGCAGAAAAAAAAACAAGATAATAACATCTTTAAGCACAATTATAGTCCCATATGACCAACGTGAAACACCTTTTTAAAAAACATTATATATATATTTTTTGCATTGTAAGACTCTCCTCCTCACCCTTTCGATGGCAACATAAAAAAAATTCCAATTTGTACCATGTTACGCTAATTTCAGCAGCGGACCGGTGGTGGTGGTGCCAGGGAATCGCAACAATGCTTTAATTAAAGTGTTTTTAAACCTTTTGATTAGAAGAGCCCAGTGATCTCTGACGGTTTCTATTCTATGAAGAAAGTGTGATTTGATTAGTGTCTAATGCATAATCATCATACTCAAGATTACATGACTAAAAAAAGTTACTTTTTTTATCCTCATCATCATCATCAGTCTCTCTCTCTCTATCTCACTCATTTGCTCACTCCTTTTGAGGTGGACGTGAGTACCCGTGTGGCAGACGAAATTATAGGATTAGTTGTATAATTAAGTTATGATGATGATGTGGCCGACCAAAGGTGCCCAATAATATGTTTACACATTGAACAAATAACCTGATTTAACCATTTATTTGTGATGATGATCGAGCCGGCATCACACAGCTTTTATGCTAATCAAGTTGGCCCGTCCGTCGTCGCAAGTTTTGATTATTAGCTATTATTACAAGAACCATTTCACTCGAGGCACTCGAGTCATTAGAAGAGGAAACGTCTTCGACAGAGTTGTGCAAAAACGGGATGATTACTATAATAAACTCGGGGAGGGGATGGGAGAATTGAGGCAAAAATTAATTATTTTCGAGAGGAGACAGACAAGGCGGTGAAAAGAGACTTTTTTGTCCGAAGAAATTCCATTCCAACAACACTTGACTAACTTTCCATGAAATTAAAGAAAAAAAGAAGATTCTCCGCTATTTTTTTCATGTGTCTGTACGGCCAATTACGGGATTGTACGGCCAGTTGACACGATAGAGTTGGTGTAATAATAAGAGCTAAAAATGTTGTTATTATTATTTTGTGAAGCGTGTGTGTGTGCTAATCTGACGAGATGATCTGTTTATGTCAACCTTTGTAAACATCACTATTTTTTCGCAAGACGAGTTAGTTAGGAGGAGGGGATATATAGAAAAAGGAGAAACAAAAGTGCATCCCGCAGCTCCTCTCGCTCGCTCGCACTGACGAAACGAAACCCACAAATAAAAAGTCTCTGAATTAGTAATCTGGCAGTAGATAAGCAGAAAAGGTGAAATAATCACAGGTGTCATAAGCGAGACATTGCCAATTTCACGCTCATTTTCCCATGTATGGAATATTCATATTTCCATTTATGCATATATACGACCACTTCGTTGGACTCGTTGGAAGAGATGCAATTGGAGAGAGAAGGGAAACAGTCTGCTGTCTGTCTGCTCTCCGCCACCTCTCTATCAAGCCACCACCACGACCACGGACTCACTCACAATACAATTCAGAAACCATCTAAAAGAATGCACTCAACTTTGCATTTTTTTTTTGTTTTTATTGTTGCGGTTGTTACAAAACCTTTTTATTACTTCAACTTGTTGTTGAGAACAGACGAGTTTCGATATTTTTGGGACAGTACAGAAATTAAGTGGGGGTAATAGAGTGCGCCGGTCGAAAAGCCTGCGCACGAGACAACAATCAGCAGCAAGCCAAAAGAAAGAAAAAAAAGTAGTTGATCATTTTGATGATCAGTATCGCGTCCCGTCGTCGTCAATTCACGAGAGGAGGAGGAGGAGGAGGATCGGATGATCAAATTTTCTCACCATTTTTTCTCAACCCTTCCTCCACTCCACAGCAACAACACCAACATCAACAACAAGTTGGCCCCAGAGGGAAATCGAGCACGATCCCTACAGTTGTTGTGTTGCTGTTCTTCTTGTTGTGTGTTATCATTATTACCATCACCAGTAGCAGAGGCATGCATGATTGACCATCGCTGAAACTAAGCGTTTTTTGGTGACTGTTTTGATTGAAGAAATAATAATAATTGTTACAACAAGACAGGGCCGGCCGCCCAGTCATAATCGTCGTGAGTGAGTGGAGTTAGTGAGTATGAAAAAAAAATCAGTTGAGGATGGAAAGATAGATGCCTCAATGACAGACTATTACATATTATACTGAAGCGCCCCACCAAGAAACCGTCTTATCTTACCAAACCTTTTACACCTCTCTCTCGTCTGAGCATCCCGTTTAAAAAAAAATGCCGTGAGTGAGGAGGTGATGCTTTTGCCGTTTCCAAATCTCTGTCTGCAATCTGTGTAAAAAAAACTCATTTTCACACGGACTCTCCTCAGTTTTGTTGAAAAAAAAATCTTTTTGTTCTCACTTTAATCAGCGAGAGAGAGAGAGAGAGAGAGAGAGAAGGGGGAACCTCCTCAAACAACTTATTTTTGTTGGGAGTGCTTTTGAGGAAGAAGAAGAGGCAGAATGGCACACGAAGGGCCACCCCGTCGACGACTAATTCTTGCGAGGAGATCCACAACCAGTGTTTCATTGTCGTGATGATGATGCACCACTACTCAACAAAGAAAGAATGCTAAAGTGCTGTCTACCAATTTTTTCCCCTCTTTAGGAGGAAGTAGAAGAAGACGAAGAAGTTTTTTTTTTCATTCAATGTTAATTCATTTGTGTGAAATTGAAAAGTGCTGGCAGAGAGAGACCAGTCAAACCAAATCCTTACCGACATTTAGTGGGGGGAAAAGAATGCAAATAATGGGTTTGACATGTTTTTGTCCCGATGAATCGGCTCATTCATGATGACTGATAATGATGCTCTGGCAAGAAAAATCAACTAATTTACTTTCAAACAATGTGTGGAATGTGATTTGTTTGTAGTATTGTGGAAAGTAAAATTTCCTTTTAAGTACATGTGTACGTACACTTGTTTAATTTCCGCATTTCCGAATTGAAAGTGAGCCGGCGGACCAAGTGTGAACCAGGTGGTGTTGGTTTTAAATGAAAATTATATTTTATGTATGATGAGCCTTGTAAAAACAAAATAAAAACTTTCAAGTCGGATTCATGGTGCATGGGGTATGGATTCAGTTGTCTGGAAGTGAGTTTGTGGATTCGATTGTTATTACAAAAATATTTTTTTATCCTTCTAAAAAAAGTTCATGAATCATGATATATATGCGATCAACTCGTTCGTACATTATTTTTCAACTTTTTCGTGATTGACTTACGACGATCCAGTGAGACTCGCTCTCGCAATATGTTGTTGACACAATAATGCTGGACGCATTTTACCTTTGATGATAATATAATATATTATGAACATGAGTACAAGAAAATAGTGTGCAGGTTTTTTGAAATACCTACTTAGGTAATAATTTGATACTGTGTAGACGTAAACGCATCTGTCTGATTACGCATGTTGTCACTTGATGTGGGGTAAAAGTAGAAGGTTGTCGTCGTCCTGTTGCGACAGTATCATACAAATAAAAACCGGTTTTTAATTCGGTGTGCACTTTTGACAAACATAATATATATATTATACCTCTTCTTGCTCCGTTCGACCAACTCACCCAAACATTAAATATATATTCACTTTTAGGGAAATTATTGTGAAAAAAAATAGTTTTTCATATGCTATTTTCAACCAAGTTAACGCCATGAGTTAAAAGAGACCAGCTCAGGATTGCATTCTGTGTCATGAATTTTTTGAACAATATATATAAATTTTTTTTCTCTCTCTCTCTAACGAAAATGTTACAAAATGCACTTGTGATTCAAGTGTGATGACAGTTTTTATATTAAAAAAATGGTTGCGTTGTTACCACGAAAAGCAGACCTGGTTGCTCTCTGCTGCTGCGCTTGCTTTCTTTTTCTCACTCTTGACCACTTTCTTTTAGAGACAGGACAGAGAGCCCAGAAGATAACGTGGCACTTACATACCACAGCCCATTAAAGTTCCTGTGATAACATTCCACTAAAAAGACTTGACAAAAAACCATAAACTCTTTGCGTATGAAGAAGAGGAGATGATGATGAGTTGAGCAAGTTGAGTTGTATGCTCATCCTGTCAAACTCACTTTATCTGTAAATATTTTTTTTTTCGAAAAAAGAGCTGACTGGTGAGCGTGTATATATGAGCTGACGGGCTAACAAAAAGAATTCCATTCTTGAGGTTAATTGAAATGGTAAAAAAATGTTTTGATCTGAAGTGAATTAACAAAGCTGATAATTTTTTTTTATTTTTCTTCTTTCAGGTTTCTATTGGTCTGTTTGCAATTGATAATCGTCCTCGTCATGGTATGTATATGAAATGAAATCAATTTTTCACCAGTAAAGTCCATAATATGTAATATATTTTTTATTGTATGATTTGCTTGTAAACAATGTCGTTATTATTGGCTTCTGTTCGATTTTCCGTTTTTAATTCCACTGCTGCTGCTGCGCCATAAACTTAATAAGCTGACGCTCAAAAATCAATTTAGTTGCGCAGACAGGGACGCGTATAGGCAGAGAGGGAGAGATATAATAATATAATAATAATTCAGAGATATTTTATTTTGATTATGTGAGTCGACTGCCAGTGCAGAATGGCTAAGTAGCTAACTACCTAAATAAAAAAATTCATATAAATCGCAACACTTTTATATTCGAGAGGGGGGATATTGCAGTCAGTCATGACTTGGAGCTTGGATATTGCCACCTCCTTATTATTCTTTTTTTTCTTCATCTGATTGAATGTTTTGTGGATGGAGGAATGAGGATCGAATGCGAAGGTTGTGGTATCAATCATGCCGTATTTACGATTCAGTTGACAAGGAAATCACAGCAGGGAAACTGTTTAACAATGGCAGGGAGACTTGGTGGATATTTGCAAAGAATGAAAAAAAGCAAACGCGAAAATTTTCCTAACAACGCGTTAGTTAGTGGTGCGCATGAGCAGAACAGCAGCAGCGGCAGCATCTGGGCGACTACACGTGGTTAGAGACAGCAAACCCCATTAATTTTCCAGGTGCAAAAGAAGACGCACACACGCAAATCCCATTCACACTCATCGTCATTCTCTCATTGTCAGTCAGTCAGGCTATGTTTTACGCGCAGAAAAGCAGTTGCCTACCTGTCACTCATAATTGAACGTAAGAAAGGGGATTTTTAACAACAAAAGAAGGAGACAAAACTACTATAAATGCGCTAAAACTGTAGTTTTTTTTTCAATTAATCAAGTTAATTTTCTGGAAGTAGTGCTAACAAGCGTTTGATGGTAATCCCACTTGATTCATTACTCCTATCCTACCTATCCCATTATCCCATAGTAAGATAGCTGTTGAGAAACTTGAGAAAAGTATAATGTATATATATATATATAATATTTTCGTCGACGTGGCTCTAATTCCTATCGACAACCAGGAGCATCTGACCATCATTATTACTATAAATGATGCCCATTAGCATAACCCTGATTTCTTATTTATTGGCATTTTTATGACAAACTGAATGAACGTTGTGGAGCAAGTTTACAGCTATTCTTGCCAGCCCAGCCAGTTGAATCGACTAGAAAACTATAATATATAATATGAGTGATGTGATGTGATAGGATTCAACTTTCTTATCACTCTCTTGCCCCCAATATAAGAAATCATAATATCTTTATGTCATGTTGCATATTATAAACACTTTTGCGGCCTCTCGTAATGCATCATTCATTATTATTATTTTACTCGATCCTGCATCTATCTGTACCACTTTAACAACCATCGAGTAGTGAAACACTAGACGTGACCAGGTGAGCTACGATACACTAATCAAATAATAATGGCTCAAAAACTTTTTTTGTTTATCTGGTGAGAAATGTTTTAAAAGGGATTCCAAGAGACAGGCGCAGTTAAATAGAATGATTGAGAGAATATATGAGACCGCAAAAACCTGCTCATATGGCAAATCCGTCCCTCCGTATGTCACCCCCCATTACAATTGCAACTGCATAATAATATGAGGTGGTAGTAGTCAAGCTTTGAAATTGAAAATCCCCAATAAAAATATAGCTCTCCTCCGAGGGAATTTTTATATATACGGAGGTGGTAAACGGGGATTTAAAGCTAATAGAGCGTGTATATGACAGACAAGAAGGATACAGACAAACTTTGGCTTTTTGGTAGGTGGATGTCTACTTTTCATCCAGTTAGTTCATTATCATAATGTCCTTTGGCATGCTAAATACCGGTTTATATAGCCCGACATTTTTATGAAGATTTCCCTCTGTCATAACTCTTGTTGCGGTATTGCTTTGTTAACTATCCGTCATGTCAACTAGGCTGCTAACCTTTTGGTGTCGAAAAAAGGCAGAGAGAGAGAGAGAGAGGGAGAGAGAGTATACATGCAGCAGGGATTGTTGTATTATTGTTATGATTGTATATTGTGGCCCATCAAAACCAGGAGGATTGATTATTCATAACTATTTGCTTTTGCAACAAACCATATGCAACCCTAACCCTGCCGTATATAAGAGTCATCATGGTTTGGTGTGTTTTTTGGGTAGAAATGCAGGTAAAAGATTTTGTATAATTCATGGAAAAGTTTGTATGTAGTATGTAATGGGAGACTTTACGGATTATTGCATAATAGCCATAATAATAATAATAACAATAGTAATAATAATACATTTTTGTACAAAGCTCGTCTTATGAATAACCATCCTCTCATTCCCATCACACAGAGGCACAATGGCTAAAAGCGTAATATCTCAACTGGTCAAATAGGGCATTGTGCGAAATCAAAGAAAAAAAGACTGGAATTCCCTTTTCCCTACCTCTACTATAACATTATCCCATTTTCACCAAAAAAAAACTCTCAATCTCAACTCAACCAGGTGGGTGGGATGTCTTTGGAAGACGACATCATTGTCCCACCGTCAGCTCCTTTTTCCTCCTGTGAGTCTGTGACACCATTCCGGCCGAAAATGAATGGCGTTCTTTAAGGCTAACAAACACAGGATCTTTTTTTTTCTTTTTTTTTTTTAATTCCTGTTGTTGTTTTGTGCCCGTCTACTTTAGTCCGACGCTTTTCTTCCGCAGCTTCTCTCGCTCTCGGGCCAAATAAGGCACTTGGCGTGGTGCTTCTCTCTCTTTCTCTCTCTCCGTCGTCGCGTCGCACGAGATGCATAACAAAAATGGGAGAAATAATGGAAAATGTGATGAGGAGTGTAGTACGACGGGTGGATATATGTAGTATTGTGAATAAGAAGGGCACTCTCGGTTTCCTTCCTTCCCTGTATTATGTCATCCTCCTCCAAAACTGTTGAGAAATCTGAGAGATACGTTTTTGGATATTCGATCCATATTTTAACAATCCCCATTCTTTTATGTTTTTTTCCATGGGACGGACAGTCGATGATAGTGGAAGGGATGCCGATTGAATCGTCAACTCTCGTGCAGCAGCAGCAGCTTCATCCCACCTCTGGTACAAAAAGTTCTCAAAAGGGAATCAAAGTCGAAAGGGCCTATCGCCTCTACCATATTTGTTCTAACGGCGAGGTTGTCATCAAGGACCGAGTTTTAGCTAACGGGAATGGAACTGAGGTTGACGGTAAGTGATGATTTTTTTTTCTTCTCCTCATCTCAATTTAAACAGTATCACTTTCTTTTTTTATCATCGTTTTGTTTCATATCACACACACACCTGCTTTCTGCTCTGACGATGCGTGAATGCAGCGCAGCAAAATAATATCTGCAGACTATGCGCATACCTTTCATGAGTCCGCTAATTGACAGGAAAAACAATATAGCAAAAGTGAAAACTGTCTGGTTGTGCGTAACTAATTGTAAGTATATACGTCCGTATGTAAATGCCAGAGTGGCAAAAAAAAATGGTTGGGAAAGTGACCGCAAACTTGAATACATGAATAAAACGCTAAAAAAAACGGTGTGAATGGGTTCAGCAACTTGATACAAATATTATTGATTTCTAATGGATTGATGAATTGAAACTGATTTAAACAACCGAACCGTCGTCGTGTACACAAGGGTTCGCGTTCATCATCATCGTCTTCGTCAGCATATTATTATTATTAAATTCCAGAATGTATATATACGGTGTTATGTTTCTTGGTTTCCGACGACAAAAATCCTCTTGTTGATGTGTGGTTTTTCCTTTTGAATGAATGAATGAGAGAGTTAGAAATTCAAGACTTTTGTTTGTTTCCCTTTCGTTTACAATTTTGCCGAATGATTATTATAAAACATATATTTCACCACCACCAGTTTAATCATCAACATCATCATACTTCCAAGAAATATTATAAAATCCAGGGTTACATTATCCAGGTAATAATTTTTGTGTAGCAGATGGAGTGCTTTTTAGGAAGACGACCACCAGATTCATTTTGAGATTTTCTCTTCTTTTCCCAACGTCCATATAATATAGAACTCTCTAACAAAATGTAGGTATTGGAGGTAGGTAGGTAAACGGCAAACGGACACAATTTGACAATGATGTCACGTACTTTGTCAACTTCTCCTCGCTAATAGAGATGTTCATCTGGTAGACGTTTAACAGGGGAAGGCGAGGACGGCCTCGCGCGGAGCATTTCAGCTCCAAAAGGTCCACAACACAACTCAACTCACATTGTATCCTCCATTGTGCTCATTTCCCTGTCTTTCAAAATTCCCTTTGAGAAGAAACCATCATTGTATATAGTTAGAGTTTTGTCCATTGTATGGAGATAAGTAGCGACAAAGGGTGTAAAAATGCATCTCACTGTGTGTCAATGTCAATGACAGGTACTGCACCACTCTGTCCGATTCTGTGCGCCACGTTGACTTTGACAGATTGCACTTTTTTTATATGCTACTCTTGCTGCTCAACTGCTGCTGGAATGGAACTATGGAACAAAGACCTGTGCTATGCTGGTTGGTTGGTTGTTGGCTGGTGGTGGTGTACCCCCATAAGTTCATACATGGTCACCACCACTCAACTATCACTACCAATTTACGCGGACAACCCTGTGCCATTTAATACTATCACTTTTATCTTATCAGTTGGCCAGAAAAAGGCTGTCAGGTCAGGCTGCTAGTCTCCATCATCTCTCCATTCATTCCTTTTAGCCATGATGATGATGATGATGGTGGTGCTTGTGTGTTGTGGATTGTGGACCAATTCGCTTCTAGAAATACCCAACAACTGATGATGATAAACTATCAGCAATTTGTTACCCAAAAGGACGCAACGCAACGCAAACTCTATATCTAATTATTTACCCACAAGAAAGAATCCTGATCTTCTTCAACAACTCCAATGACCTCAACTCAACGCTGTAAAAAAATAAGTGTACAGATTGGAAAACTCGTCGTAACTCATCAAACCAGTACTTTCCAAATTTAGCATTTTTTTTTCTTCTTCTCTGTCTTTCTGTCGGGATGGAACTCGGCGGACGGACGGACAGCAGTCCACAAAAGTGGATTCTTTTTATTATTTATTTCTGTCATTGCCACCTGAGGGAGAATTTCCGAGAGGTTGTCAGCACTCTCGTATATTATACCTGTTGTCTAGTTGCCAGTGCGGTCGCCACGACATTTTCAGCAGAAGGCAAATTCCAAAAAGAGAATATAGTATTTTATTTTTATTATTATTTATATGTATTCTCAAGGGATTTCAGGATTGTCATCATAGTCATGATGACATGACAGCCAGCAGGTAAAATCTAAGAGTCTTGA
Source organism: Dicranocentrus wangi (assembly GCA_036850665.1). NCBI lineage: Eukaryota > Metazoa > Arthropoda > Collembola > Entomobryomorpha > Entomobryidae > Dicranocentrus > Dicranocentrus wangi. The sequence goes on along the minus strand of JAANSN010002146.1, from coordinate 4,236 downwards.
GTTTTCTTCTTATCACCCACGGATTCTCTCTCTCTCATTTTTTTTCGTGTTCAACTATTTTTTTCTCTCTCGTCTCCTGATAGTTCATTGCGTTTTGGGAATTACAGGAACTGATGTTGGGAAATTCCAGGGGGGATTCTCAGAACAATTTTTTTTTCTATTTATTTTGTACATATGGGCAACTTGGAGTAGGAGTTAATTTTATCGTTTTTAGCAGTGAATCTCATTACAAAATTGTACGCAGAGCTACTACTACCTATACCAACTCTCAAAGTCCAAGATTATTATACCAAGCAATCATGTTATTATGCCCTTTGATTTTTTTTATTACAATTTGATGTAATGAATGGCATCTTCCAGTTGGGTTTGAGTACAGACAGACAACAAACAATATGTTGTTCATCTTGAATCGGGAAAATATATATCCTTGATGACTCTTCTGGTAATTGGCGTATATTGGCAAATATTTATTTACAGTGTGTTTCATGATGACGCTAATGTTGTGTCTCTAAACGAAAACATTGTATGCCAAATAATAATGCGAATATAATATTCTGGCACGTACGTCCTCGAAATTCGAGTGATGGTTTTTTCTCCCTCTCTCTCTCTGTCTCCTCTCCAATCCAACTCCAACTCCGAGCGTAATGGGCTGTCAGCTTTTTGGTAATACTATCAGTCGTGTCAAAATTATGCATACATTTTCCCACAATGACAGCTAATTTTTGCAAGACTCCTAAATCCCGAAAGTACTTAACTCTCGCTTTTCTTCTTCCCTTTTTGCTTGTTCCAATAACTTACTTTATGAATTATGACATATATGAGATGCGTGTGGACGGCTTGCCTAACACAAACCATTTTTTGTGAGGTGAGGTAGAGGGGGAATTTTAGCACGATTTTGAATAATAAATATTCGCATGAAACATCCAGTTGACAGATTCATTATAACTGGGAGCAAGAGCACTACTTGAGTCAGAAACTGGAAATTCCTCGAGAGAGCAAAACAACAGTTTTTGGAAGAACAATATCGCATGCCTCATATAATTACGCATGTTGTTGGTTATCATGCTGTACATAATAATGCCGTATAAAGTCGCTTTTTTCTCGAAATATAACTCGCATGCAGGGCCACATAGGTAATATTCTCTGATTTGTTCCGTCTGCTCATGTTTGCAATTACTACATGTCACCAGCTCTCTCAAGGATAAAGTACATGGCCCGAACGAAAATGCAACATAATCTCATCTCTGAGGTTTGTTCGTTCGTTCGTCATTTTTGTACAGCCGCTAGCAGTAGGGAGATACTTGTGTTGTGTATTTTTAAAACTATATAATATTATTGATTATATAAACTCAACAAAACTATATATAATCGGAATAATAAAAGTAATAATAAGTAAGCTGGCTAAAAACATGATCAAAGTGACAAGAAGGGAGATCAATAGTAGTGTGGTCAAGTAGTATGTGTGGGCTTTACAAGTGGAATATAATTTTATTTGTGGTTGAGCAGGAGTAGTCGACGTCGACAAGTAATGAACGTTGACACTCTTGATAAGATTTTTCTGTCCCCCTCTTCAAACGCCAAAATGATTAACTAAGTGCATTAGAGAAAAATGCCAGTTCTTGCATCAAAGTCATGTTAAAAATGTTACCTGACACTCAAAAACGAGCAAAAAAAAAATCTGTACATTTTGTACTTACACAATTGAACACGGTGAATGACGGTGGGATTGGATTACAATATACTAATGTAAAAAGAGTGTGATATGCCTGCCTGCCTGTGACGACAATAATGTTCGTCCAAGACCAAAGATCATGGATGGATATGGCGAGACAGTTTACGAATTTGCATGTAAGAAGATTATGCAAATTCATGAGATGAGGATGATTGTCTTTAGAAGAAGAAGAAGAAAAAAAAATCAATTCAATAAAATCCGAAAGAAAGGCAGGGTCTGGTCTGAGTGAGTGAGGAGTAAATTGTTGCAGCAGAGTAAAAACGTGATTATTATACAACAATAATTTCCATGCTCATATTATTATTTTGTTTGCTCTTACATAATCGTAAAAATAGCGATGGAATGGCTTGACATTATGTAAAGATGGAGAGTAAAATGTAAAAAAAAAACAAGATCTTTTGTTCTGCCTGCTGCTGCTGCTGCTGCTCAACTGCTCAAGCAGCTCATCATTTGCAACGCAATCTTAATAATATTAATATTATTATTATTTCATATTTAATCATATTTTTTCGCCCATTTCTAGCGCTAGTATTTTTTATTTTTTACAATGGAGTAGTACTCGTCGTATATTATATGTGTTCCGCATGCCCAGTAGAAACAGACTCACAGTGGGACTTCAAAGTAGCGCAAAGTGGTTAGCCTGTCCTGGTGTGCATGACAAATGAACAAATGGAGTGGCAAGTGGCACTAGTGCTCGAGGAGCAAGCCGAAGAGAAGGAGAGTCACTTTTAACCAGAGTTGCCCAAACCGCTTCATTCACCACGACGAGAGCAATAATAATATTACTTTTTTTGTAGTTGACCAGCAAAATAATACATTTTTCATTTTTTTACTCATAAATTTGAGGACTAGAAAAAAATTTGCATGCACTTTTAATCACATTATTATTACCAGTCGTATATATACCTCCACCAACCAACCAACCAAGTTTCTCTTGAGCTCATTTGCGCCTGCTTTTCTGCCACTCTGCTGTAATGAATGACAGTGGTTTTGTGCTGCTGCAATAATAATAATAACGAATAATATATTATCACCAACTGAAAATGACCAGGTGAGATATGCTGCTGGTTGTTATTATTAGCTTGCCTCTGCCTCCTCTTGTTGCAACTCTGTCCGTGCAACCAATAATGCACCTTTTTTTATTATTTATTATAAAGGAGGCTTGCAATATGAGGTGAGGTGGTGAACACTGGTAAGAAGCTTGCTCAAAAGTGGAAATGTGATGATGATGATGATGATGATGACTTTTGTAGTAGTACAGTGCAAAACTTGAATGAGTCCTCCTGAGCACACAAACACACACCCCCTGCGCGTCTAGGTAGTTCTCACTTCAATTTGAATTTAAAATGGTCTTCAGACAGTGAAACATGATGACAATCTTTAAATAAATACATACTATTGAATTTTTTCTGGATTAAACCTAAAATATATGAGTCAAGTCTTGCCATTTTTCAACCCGTCATGATTATACAGAGTTTATGAGCACAGTCAACACGCTCATTCTTGATGAGAGACGTCTGAAGACACACTACATTTTACTTTCTTGAGATAACATATAGAGTAGTGAGTGACGAGACGTGCTGTTGGGTTTTTGGTTGAAGCAACTTATTTAGCATTATCACATTCTAAGGGAATATTATATGGAATTGTATTACCCCCCACTCCAGTAGTCCACTCATCCACTCCTCCAAAAAACACCAAATAAAGGAGTTCTTTTTATTCTAAAAATAATAAAAGTGGTGGTTGTGAGGGTAAAATAAAACAAATTCTAGACATCTGCTGGCCTTTAAAGAGAAAGGAAAAGTGGTCACTATGGCTAATTATGTATTACACGCATTTATCTAGAGGGGATCATCATCTCACGACGAAAGTCAGGATGATATCTTGTTGAAGGAACGCGTACAGACAGACAGAGCGCACTAGCCGCAGCTCAGCAGCAGCAGTAATAATAATAATCTCTTTTTTTATTTTATTGACTGCGAAAATTTCTCACTTTTGCTTTTTCAACCAGTTGGTCCCTTTGTGGTTTTGTGTGGATGTCGATGCCGATTCCGATGCCGACGCCAACACAAGAATTATGGGTTTGCGCGTGTCATGTCATTGCAAAACACACGGAAATTAGTATGCGGACTGTGTGGCTGGGAAACTAGATATCATTCAAAGAAAAAACCTCAAAATGAGAGCCCTCATGTTTTATAATTAATTATTATTACTTTCGAAATCCAATTCTCTTGAAGAAGACTTATATTCTTTGATGTCTTAGCTAAAGGAAGGAAAGTTGGTGTTTAGCATTCATTTTTTTTACCTCTCTCTTGAAAAGGAAAAGTTTTTCTTTGAGAATAAGTGGTTCCAGCCAGTCACCAGTTGTACCTTTTTTTAACGGAATTGAAGAGTGGGGTTTTAGTTAGGCAGGCGCACTCGGAGTATATGATGATTAATTTTCCTTTGGTATAATCAATTGCTCGCTGATGAAGTGGCAACTCATGTGTGATTATCTCATTATG
>JAANSN010002145.1:0-26320 GCA_036850665.1 Dicranocentrus wangi | reverse complement strand
TAGAAACCAACTGGTCGTTATCAATCATCGTTGTATGTTTTTACTGCCATTGCCGTATCCTATCCCCTACGCCGTGCTTATATCTGATGTGCAATATATTTATGGGTACCTCAAAATATGTACTGTCGGCGTTTAAAATTTACATTTACATTTGCAGATGTTTTATGTTTTCTTCTGTGGTATCAAATTCCGAGTCCCAATGTCGTCTAAATGTGTGTTAATAGTTCCAACACTATTAACGAGTTTAACACACTAATCTAGAGTTTTTAAAACGGTCTAATCACCAAAACCAATGTAAATTATCGACTTGACCTTTGAGACGTTTTCTTCTTGCATCAGCTAAAATAGATCATTTCATTGAATATCATGACAAGTTGTACAGTACTCGGTCCATGTATGCCACCAAGTACTGAAAATGACAGAATTCTTATGCGTTTATATCCACGAATACATACATATGATATGTTTTATAAGTTTCTCTGCTTTATGATCTTTCCTCAACTCTCAACCTGATTTCCCTCATGATTTTTGTCCATCCTCCATCCCAGTTTATTGCCCACCAATAGTTCGCATATCCAGCAGTCCAAAAACCTCCCCAAAAACTTATTTTTCAATGCACCCCCTCCCATATTTATGTATGGGACAAATCAGACGGAAAATCATGCTCTTTTTTCTCTCTTCTCTCTTTTCCTAGATCCACCTGAAGTGAAGCTCTCATTAGGGAGCACTTTGAACCCAATGGAAATCAAGGAAGGAACAGATGTGTACTTTGAGTGCAAAATCCATGCAAATCCCANACAGATGTGTACTTTGAGTGCAAAATCCATGCAAATCCCAAAATTTCCCGGTTGGTTTGGCTCTTCAACGTAAGTACAGCAGCAGCAGCACTATACTTTTTCTATAATATCCTATTCCAACTTTTGCATTCTATTTCCTATTTCCACACACAAAAAACGAGCGAGAGTAATAGTCCTTTCTCGGTAATAGGCTGTAATAGGATAAGGTTTTGTACTTAAGTTACCATTATAGACCTGTTTGCACGCTCTCAATTTCCAGTTGAGCTAACGCGTGCGGGCAAGTGGGAAAAAAGCTTCTTTAATGAATAACGTACGTTTTTACCGGTTTATTTACATATAAAACCCAAAAGTCTAAGCTATTTACAAAAGGATTTTTTTTTCATTCATTCAGCCTAGTCTAGCCCTCTCGCTATTCGAGAATAATGAGCCAAAATACCTTTCCATTCCGAAAATTTCGTATAATTTACCCCTCTCAATGGGCTCACCACCATAATGTGCGACTAATTTTATGCTTAATCAGCCCCGCCAACCATAATAAAATTGTGTAGCTCTCAATAGTGGTCCCTTTTATCTAATATTTTATTATTGTGCCTCCGAAATAAAAACTAATAAAAATGGCTACGTTTATATATAGTCGTCATCATCATCATAAGTCCAATTAGTCAGCTTCGACTGGAATTTCACAATTTCCTGGTAAAAATAACTCCCAAAATTTTGAAATCTCGCCTTGACACGAATATTATTCACCACTTTGGGGAGCTCCATGAAGCTTTTTCACTACAGTTCCCCTTTTAATTTTAGCATATTCCATTTTTCCACGTGACGGCAGAGGAAATCAAGCTAAAAATTAGGTAATATATGCTTTTAGCAGTGTACCAGTAGTCGGCAGAGCATTGTTATTGTTAGCTAGTCTGTGAAAATAGGTTAAAAAATTCATCACCCTGTGGCGTCCTCCTCAGTTCCACCTCATGTTTATACGTGTTCCATATTATAAAGATTTATGAGCTCCTGTTTTCCTCCCCAAATTTTTTTGGATTACATACCGATATTATTATTTTTATTATTATTCTGTCCGCTATAATTGTGGGAATTGGGAAGGGTGCAACGGAACGTCAGTTGCGAAGGAGCAACAACACCACCACCACCAGCAGCGCACCACCTGCTACATTGCATTGACCAGCAGCCTGGGAACTAACCACAGACTAAAAAAATAAGTGGGAGCAGAGAGATCCTTATAGAATATACCACCACCCCACTTTCCCCCGCTATTATTTCTCCATCTTTTCTCCCCAAAGAAAATGTTTTGAGAGGAGGAGAGGTCTTTTTTGTGAGAAAATTTTACAGGGCAATAAATCCTCCGCTCCCATCTTCATTGCATCATCATGCACACGGGCGGGCGGGCGACGGGAAGCTGGTGGTATGATTCCCACCTTGGAATGTGGCAATCCAATGTGGCTTCGCTGGAGTGCACTCTCTCCCTCTCTCTCTCTCTAAAACTGCAGTGATATATGAAAAAGGTGGCGTATGGAGGGAAATGGCATTTGCGGGAGGAGAGTGTGAAAACCCAGTAAAGTAGATTAATGCTCAAATTGCCTGTGTTATCAACCAAGTACAGCAGTCAGGGAAATCTTAAGTGTCACTTTGGCAAACCTAAAGTAATTTATGAAGTTTATGATGCATCAATTATTCAATTTTATGTCGGTTCCGTTCCAAAACAATAGATAAAAAAGTGGCTGCGGGAGGGGGGAACCTGGGACAAAAGAAGTTTTCCGAGTGAATTGTATTCTGCAGGAGAGGAGAGGAAGAGATGAGATGTGAATTTGAAGGGTGAATGGAACACAAGAGGAAAATCGAAGCCAAAAAAGGAGATGAAGAGGAGAATATAATAAACTCTTTTGTTTTGTACTTTTTACTGTCATCTGCCTGGATCTGGATATATAGATATATGCGCTCTGTGCTGTGGTGAGGCTGTCGGGAATGAAGTGGCATTATTTCAGGGCTTCAATAAAACTTACAATTCATGCATGGCTCACCCAACTACTCCTCCTGTGAATAATTTAAGAGGGGATGGGTTCCGGGGGTGTAGGGAAAAATATTCTATGGGGAGAATCAAACTTTTCTCGGCTCGTCTTACCACTTTCTCTGTCTTGCGGCTCCCCATGTGGTACTCTCGTCTAATATTCTTTTAATAGACCGATTTATTGGCTATTACTGGGGATCGTAAGGGAATGGAGGGGGTTGGGTACAGAGTTGCTCTTCTGGATATTTAACGTCCATATTCCAGCATTTACAACTCAACGTAAACATTTTACATATTACTCACAACAGAACTAGATAACCTGTTAGAAAATTATGTCAGGTGATATTTATAAAAACAATAAGTAGCATCGAAATACAGATAATCCACTTGTCCCGGTTAGCTTGTTCGTATTGGTCAATGTACCGAAAAAATCGTTTGTGTAGTCTACGGCTCTGCGTTGTCCTCCAGAGTTGTAATCATATCAAATCGGATTCAAAACGAGGTTTATTTATTACTATCCCCTGCCTGCTCGGTCCGGAACCGCCGCCGCATCTCTTAATCTCCCTAGTACGAATGCAGTTTTCTCGTGCCAAAGAAAGTGCCAGGGATGGATCCATCGCTAAATTCCCAAAACGGTTGCCAGTTCGCCAGGCAGCTTTCACGCTTCCCTTGCCAAGTGAACTTGTGTGGTCAATTCAATGCAGCCACTTTTGAACTATTTATTGTCAGTTGCTGGAAGATGCACAATGGTGATTGGCCGCAGAGTCAAAGCAAGATACATACATAGCCTCCGTATAAACCAGGAATTGGTGTAAGGAAGGCCTGTAAATTATTGAGGTTTAATAACAAAACCAAGCGAGCTGCACTACCTAGGTATATAGGCGGCGGAACAAAATACTCGTGTTCAAGCCTACATTCCTAGCAGCACTTTCTTTGTTGGCCAGGAAAAGTGTAAAAAAAATTGGGTAGGTAAAAACCATCAAGGAGCCGCCGTGTGAAGCCTTTGAGGAAGTGAACTTCACTTTTCACAATTCTCTCTCTCTCTCTTTTCTCTCCCGAGTTCCGTCACTTTTGCTCACGTTTTCCCAAAGGAAGCGCGTCGAAGTGAAACACCTTAACAGCCACTTAATTCCCAGTTTATGGAAGCGTTAAAGGTACTTACAGAGGAGAAGATAATTTTTCCTTACTTTTCGATCGGGTGACAAACGGAATAGCTTTTACTCTTGCGAGTTAGGTATATTTGTCGAGCTACGTTTCAACTTCACAGCCAAGACACTTTTTTCTTCTTCTTCTACTTCTTTTTTCTTGGTGAAACTTGTCCCCTTGTCTCACCTCAGTTTTTTATTGTCTTTCCGACTTGTAGCCGAGATGATGATGATGAAGGAAAATGCGGTGGCTGTGGAACGAAACTTTGGAACATGTCGGTCTCGTTACTTTGATTAAACTGATGATCCATTATAAATGACACATCACGTCGTTCCATTCCCCATTCTTGTTCGATTACTGGAACAAGATGCAACCTCTATAGTTTTTACCTGAGAGAACATATATCTTATTTGTCACAGAGAGTGTGACCGAAATCACCGTAAATGCATCCCATATATTTTCTCAAAACATCTTTTTACAAGTCAAGAGTGGAAAAGGGAAGGTTGTGAAAGCAGTAGATAGACCGCATAGTAGCGCGTGAACATTATAAAATAATAATAATAATAACTAGGAATGATGATTTTTATATGCTGCAAGACGTATGAAGCGTGAAATGTACCAGAAAAAGCTAGATAATATATGCAATAGTTAATAGTTCTGCTTCTCCCCTCAATGTCTAATGCATTGTTTTGTGACAAAGACAAATATGAATAATTTTCGTTTCATATGAGATGCATTAATGATTAGTATTCGTTTGCTTTGTTTGTTCAAATCGTTAGCTGATAAGTATATCGATCGGCTTTATGCATGTGTATAATGCTATATCAAATATTTTATTGCGGCCGATGGGTAAAATGCATGTAGGTGTGTAATTTGTGCTACTGGCACTACTTTTGGATATTGAGTAATACCGACTTACCAACACTGGATTCGACTTGTTATCGTGTGACAAGACTGTGTAAGATATGACTTAATTGAAGCAACTAACCACTATGGCTCGGAATCAATCTGCGGTTCATTTTAGTAGGTAGTTTTTTTTAACATGGCGTTCAACTTTCAATGTACAACATTAGCCCGTAGATCACACAAATATTATTATTGTCAGTAAGCAATACTGTAGGATTACGACATATTACTGAAATGCATAATTAGGTTGAGTAGCTCCCTGCAGGCACGTGTATGCTGGAAAAACTGCATGACGACTCTTCTCGGAACCTGTATCACATCACATGTCTGGCTTTATGAACCCAAGAATACAAACTGCAACATACACTTCACTTGTTCATAATTAATTTCTAAATTACACCGGAAATTCACCTGTAATGCTCCTTTCAGCGTAATTTTTGGTTCATGCAACTTGAGCTACATAATACTATATCCCCCCAAGACCTCCACTACACTTTTTTCTTCTCCTTGCCTTCTTCCCAAGTCCAAACGACATTTCACGTTTCCGGCTGGACAAGAATGGGAAAAGTCGAAAGTGAAAAGGAATGAATACTGCTCACTCTTCTCTCTTCTCTTCCACTCACTCAGTCAGTTTCAGCTCAAATCCACTCTTTCCTCCTTTCCCTCCGCTTTCTCCTCTTTTTTCAAAGCTGAGTGAGCCCATTGGAAAAAAGAAAGGGTAAATGCTAAAGCCAGTTTAAGCCTCAGGTATTAACAAAAAGGAAAATTCGTTGATTCCATTCCATCTTGTAAAGAGGAAGTGGGAGACATGAGCGATCCTTTTTAAGTCGGGGAATAGTTAGCACAGAAGAAGAAGTAAAAAAAAGAAGAAAACTTGTAGGACTGACGACAACCCCTGAACTCAAAAATAAAACCCGTATAATATACCTCCAGAATGAATATATATCTACAACTACAAGGGAACGGGCCCAGCTGACTTTCCCATTTTCTTGGAAGACGCCAGCCATGCTTCCCAATGATTTCATTCCAGCTCCAGCTCTCTCTATATCAGACATCGGAACTGCATCAGCATCCAACACTGTTATTATTTCTTTCTTTTTTCTCTTCCACGACAAAAAAAAGAAACCCCTCGCGTTGTAGTAGTTATGCTCCTTAGTCTTACAAAGTATTTAGGTGTCATGACTCGAGAGCTGGAACTAGTTGGGCTTCAACTTTCTCCCTAGGTTTTCTCGTTAAAGTGGATATTGACTAGAAGAAGAAGAAGAAGGAAAAAAACTTGACTCCTGACTCACAATGGCCATATTAGTTACAAGAAGAGTTTTTGCAAAAAGTCGTTCCAAGACTTGTTTGTTCTCGTGTCTTGTTGATGACGCTGATGAGGAGGATTCAGTAACAAATATTGTTTTGGATGTGATGTTTGATGCTTTCTCTCTCTCTCTCTTCCCATTTTGTTGTTCTCCCATATATTCCATTACTGCCGCTGCTGAGCATCTTTCGGACATAATCATGCTTGTGACGGTGTGACTTTTCTGCTCCCCAAGGCTTTTCTTTTTAGTTTACTTTTCCGTCTTAAAGCCCCTGCTTCCATACATCTCTCCATCCAACTTGCTTTATAGGGCCCAACCCACTTTTTCACCCTGATACAATACAGCCATAAAAACCAATTCATCTTGGGAAGGAGTAGCAGCAGCAGTGAAGCAAAGCAGTATTATTATTATTACAAGTTTGAATAAATGAGGCAAAGGATCATGTACACTCTCAGTCTGGAAGTTTTCCTTCCAGAGAGTTGCCATTATTATTGGAGTTTTGTGAACAATCTTGAGAGAGAGAGAGAGTTTCGGTTTGAACGTGTCGTTTCATTTATTTTGTTAATAACAAGAGAGGGAAGCTAGGCAAGTGCGAGATCACTTTCGTGCCAAATGAAACTTTCCCTTGGCTTTGGACAAATGAAGAATGGGTAGAAGAAGAAGAAGAAAAAACAAGATATTGAGGAATGGGCGATAGTACCTGAGGATTTTCGGAAACCCTTTTTCGTGTCTGAGATGGAATACATTGGAGTGTGTGGTGGGGGCTTTTTGTAGGCATTAGTTTCTCATCCGCGTCATTGCACTCACTGATTTTGATTCAGTAAAACCCCCTTCCCAAAACCCAAAATGGAATTTATGCAGTTGTTGTGGTGGTGGTGGTGGTGCTGGTGCCAGGGTGGATTGTAGAACTAGTTGGAATGCATTTCTCTTCTCAGAATCTCCTCAGAGTCTCCCAGTACGGATGAGTTTTTGGAGAAAACTGAGTATGTATCAAAATTGGGTGTAATACAACGTACTTGAATATATATAAGTTTGCCGATATGATGGCACACGAAACAAGTACAAACGCGCCTAATGTCAAGGAGCTTGTTTGCTTGCTTTCAAAACCAAAAAAAAATGTATGTAGCCACTCGAAAAAAATACTTTTTTTTCTTGAGGTTCAGCTCCCCAAAAAATATTATGATGCTCTCTCGTAACATCATAACAGCATTGCATCTCTCCTCCTCCTCTCTTGAATATATATAAGTTTGCCGATATGATGGCACACGAAACAAGTACAAACGCGCCTAATGTCAAGGAGCTTGTTTGCTTGCTTTCAAAACCAAAAAAAAAATAAAAATACTTTTTTTTCTTGAGGTTCAGCTCCCCAAAAAATATTATGCTCTCTCGTAACATCATAACAACATTGCAACTCTCCTCCTCCTCTCTCGCAATTTCCCTCAGCTCAAGTGGTTCTTGAGCAGAGTGTAATGCGATACGTAGTAATAATATAATGCAAGTTTTTGAAACTTGTCCTGCTCTTTTGATGCTCAAACTGTTTGCGCCCCACAACAACAACCTCACCAAACAATAGTAATAATATAATGCAAGTTTTTGAAACTTGTCCTGCTCTTTTGATGCTCAAACTGTTTGCGCCCCACAACAACAACCTCACCAAAAACAAGATCTCAGCTTGGATCATCAGCTTTTTTTCTTGGGGAGGGGGGATGACTGTAATGGGAAAGCTGTCTGGATGATATTACTACTATTGCCACATGGAAACATGATCATGGCCCATTGGAGCTGGCTGTATAGGATCATTGCATTAACTACAAATGCGTAAATTATGTGCATTACACCCGGAGCCGAAAGCTCATCTTTGCAGCATAGCAGCACGATGAAGTGAAGTGTGTATGTGTGGCTGGCTGGCTGGTCGTGGGGTTTGCCCTGGACTGGCATTTGAACTATGTACTTGGCCTTAGCCAAAGTGCCAGTTGGGATTGTGAGGAATTTGGAATGCAGTAAAGCACAATGTGTCGGCGGCGGCGGCGGTGGTGGTAGGAAAGGAAGCCAAGGAGGAAGTCTGTTGGATAAGTATAGTGCTACTACGTGACGCTCCACTGGGAGATTATTGTTGGTGTGTGTAGTATGCAGATACGTCGTTGTTGAATGTTGGTTGTTTCCCCACGACTAAAAAGGACCGAAAAACAAGAGCAATAATATATGTATAGAGAGAAGAGGAACACGGAGGCCGTAATGTTCTCATGATTATTACTCCGGTCGATTCAAGTTCCTCCACTTCCGGCTGAATACATAACAACAATAGTTTGAGGACTCATTATTACCCGCTACATACACAATACAACCTTTTCATTGATATACATACATATTCCCTCTCACCGACCAACAACTGACTGAACCCTGGGCTACAAGAAATGGGGAGGAAGATAGAGTTGAACTCTATATTATTTTGGATAAAGACCTATGAGCACACTTTTTTTTTGTCTTGTCGATTTTCTTCCAAGAAAATGGCTGTGGCATATAGCAGAGGGATTTCCCGTTAATTCTGACATCGGCTCCCATACATATGCATAAAGTGTCCGCGTGTGTAACAAGGAACCGCTATTTTTTATTTAGCTGGCTGGCATGTCTAGACAAAAGGTAAATTCCCGTAAAGGAAAGGAAATATATTTTTTTCAGGGGTTAGGTTACATATTGGAAAGGAAATACAAATTGGCAGGGATATACATAACAACCCGAAAATCATGTCTAGACAAAAGGTAAATTCCCGTAAAGGAAAGGAAATATATTTTTTTCAGGGGTTAGGTTACATATTGGAAAGGAAATACAAATTGGCAGGGATATACATAACACCCCGAAAAAAAAAATTGTAGACCTTTCGGGCGCGCTACTTACTACTACTACTACATACTATGCATGCTGCCTGGGTAAATAGTTTAGGCTTGCGAAATGAATGAATGGTTTTGGTCTGAGCTTGGCATGTTTTTCCTGAAGGTAAGTATTTTTTATTGTGGTATCATATTTTTTGTTGCCCTTTGTGCGTTTCCCTTTCATGATGAAAAATGTGTTTTTCTATGCATGCACCACCAGCAGCATGTCTGATGTCATGTCATGTGCTTTTTTGTTTGTGTGCACCAGCAGCACAAACAAGCGTTAGGCAGGTTTGTTACAATGGATGAGGTTGAAGGTGGTGCACACGGTGGTATGGTATGGTGGTGTACATGCCAAAGCTTATTTTTTCTTTCTCGGGCTTCCTTTTGTTTGAAAAATTATATGGGTTACCTACTTGACTAGAAAGGAGAAGACTCCTTTTTTCACTTGATTCCCCATTTTTGTATAAAGGTTATTTAAGAAGGAGTGTAAAAAGCCCCGTAGAGCTAAGTATTATACACGGTTTTTTTGTTTATGGAAAAAAAGTAATGTCTAATGGCTTTTCTTCTACAATTTTTTTCCCTATTTTTTCAGGATGCGGAGCTGAAGCATACCCCAACCGCTGGGATCATTATGAGTAACCAAAGTCTGGTTTTGCAAGGAATCAATCGGAAGGCGGGTGGGAACTACACGTGTATTGCTACCAATGCGGAAGGATCCACTCCGAGCAATACGCTTCACTTGAGCGTCATGTGTAAGTTTTTACAAATTTTTGTGCGTAATTGCTACAATAGATAATTGCTTTGTATGAAACAAAAGAGGATAAAAAGTCAGTTTGTGAGATGGTGTCTCGAACTCTAAAGGTTTATAAAAAAGACTGAAAGTACATGAGGAAATCAAGCGACCCACCTGCCCCCTCGTTTTGTTCTTAATGCAGTCATTCATTTGGAATATGGATCTGATAAAAGAGCCTTCGGAGCCGTAACAAAAATGATGATTAGTGACTCTGAGAAAAAATTTTTCATGTCGACAAATTCTAATCCAATTTAATAAGAGTCCTCCTCCCTCCCACCTACGTCCAAAAAAGTTATTTGTGGGGTGGGCGTAACCACTTAATCTGGTTCATTGACAAGGAGAAAAAAAGTATCATTTCTTGCCCTTCACCCTTTCAACCGGATTAGAGTTTTTTTTTCTCTCTCTCTTCTTCTCCACTCACTCCCTTTATTACACTTTCCCCTTCCATCTCCTCCGCTGCGCTCCCCGTTATCGTTGTAAAACAGAGTTAAAGACCGGACCCGAGAGTTGGAAAACGCATTTGTTTTAATATAGCCTATCGGTTCGTATCGTGTGAGGCGACAAGAGGGAATCCCAGTTTGGTTCGCGTTTTATCCAAATATTAGTAGTGCTCATCTTGGGTAGAAAAAAAAGGAATCAACTTTGGGAGGCACACGCTATATATACTCTGCAACCGTTCTTCGTTCGTTTATCAAAAACACTCGTATGGACTTTTTTTTCGTAGCCTCCAGCTAATAAAAACCTCTTCTTGTCTCTTAACTTCTTTAACCCTTTCTCTTGTGATAGGGGGAATCCAAAGGGATATACTTGGGCTTATTTGGAAAGAGTCGAGTATGTCAAGCTAGATACATGGTAGCTTTCCTCAGGAAAAAAGTTGGATTAGGTGTTGTAAGTTGCACTCCTTTTCCTCCACATCCACACAGCAACTCTCCTCCTCACACGGCATATGCACGCAACCCGGCTCAAGTGAACCTTAACCCACGAGGTAATAACAATGACGAGAAGAAAATAGCAACTATCATATCACCCACCAGATCAAAGAGGTACAGAAGGAAAAAACCGGCAGCTGAGCAAGCAAGCACCAACCAGAAAACTCTGGATATATACATATATATTTTTTCCTCTGGACTATTATTTTTTTCTTCTTTTAGTCTTCTTTTTTTCTGGCTCATTTTTACTTATCGCCTTCCCTCATAAATCTAATCTACTTCGTCAGGGGAGAGAAAAAAGGTGGTGGGCCTATTGAAAGGAAAATGCACCTATGTGAGGACATCTTATATATAAAGCCGCTGCGTGCATAAGGCAAATAAATTTAGAAAATCGTATAAAGCCACTTCATCCACGGACGGAGCTGGTGTGTACTACGTACATTCCTCCGCCGTGTTATTATGTTTTATAAGAGGGAACGGACCTCCGGTTTATTTTTCTATATCCGCTCGTTTTTTTTCAACTTTTTCGCCCCGTTATGGATACACACGGATTAGAGTTTCGAGCATGTATCATTATGGAGCCATTTCGCCTGCCAACTTTGGTTACTTGTGGGAGCGCCGGCGAGTATCACTTTTTTGATATTTAGGTTCGTTCTCTCTTCTTGGCTAATGTACTCGAGCCATGAATATTAGTGTAATTTGTTGTAGTGCTCGGAGGGGGAAAAGGAGGGGAAAGATATTGGGAAATCTGAGAGGATAAAAATAGCAGCGCGGTGCGGTGAGTTTTGGCTAAAAGGATAATACACACAGATTTTGTTTTAATGGAGTCCATTCAATTTTTTGGGTGAAATTGAAAAGAAAAAAAACCTGATGTTAACCTGATTTTCGTTGTCTAAACGGGGATAATTGGATTTCATGACGGTCCCAAAAAACACACCAAGTTTCGAGTAATCGACTTGTGAGTTTTTTTTGTGAAAGGTGACTTTTGGCATCAATTTAGTTTCATTTTGGTGAAAAAAAAAGTTTGGGTTCCGTAGTTGATAAAGATTAGGATAATATTGTGGTATGGTGGTGATGGTCTGATTCTAATTTCATGATGCAAAAGTGCCATACAAGTTTTTTTTGATAGATGAGATGACATGTGTGTGGTGCGGTGTATTTGTGTTAGAACAGTGTTTTTTGTGTGGGTATTTCATCAAGTTGTGCTTTTTTCCCCTGACTTGTGTCTGAAAAAGGGAAAACTTTGCTTTCAGCAAATATAAACAGGAGTATCAACAACTCGTGGAAAAAAGAGAAACTTTTTCTCATGCATGCTCAACAAAATGTATATGTAGGTTATACACAACAAATTTGTGTAGTTGATTCGAAAAAAATGTTATTCTCTTGGCTTTTGAGCTGCATGGGTTATAGCATCATCATCATCATCATCCAGTGATGTACTTTGCATCCACATTATTGTGTTTGGAAGTTGGTAAATCAGAGAAAATAGGTGTCTTACTCGTTTTGCAAAATAGTTGGAGCAAGCTCGGAGAAAGTTTTTTTTCATAAGAATTCGAGTGAAATTGTGCAAAAAGGGGAGAAAGATGAAAAAGTGGAGTGGGTGGCGAAAGTCAGTGGAATCCCTAATGATATATGTCTGAGGGCACGGCGTGCGTAGAAAATACAAAAAAGACCTAGATTTAAAAACGCAAAAAGCCCCGAATTCGCCCCCCGCCCCCACGTTTATTCCCCAGCACACGCAGCACTAATGCATCATCACCACCAATCCAACTTGTTTCCCACAACTTGCGTAATAACTAGAGACTGTAGAAGGAGCTACAGGGCGAATTGTGTGTGTCGCAGTATTTTTAGTGGCATTGGTTCCCTTTCCCCTACTTGCTCAATTTGAGCTTGCAACGTAAAAGAAGCTGGCTTTCTTCGTTTCAAAACTTTTTTTAACAATTCGCTCCAGTCCCTTTACCATTTTCCAGTTTTTACTGCACCTTGTTGTTGTTTGTCCTCCAAAAGAAAAACTTTTAACAAGGGGAAGATGGATAACATTTTAGGTATATTTGTAAAAAAAAGTTGTTCAAAGTTTTCTCTTATTGAATACTCTGCTTGCTGTGGAGGGGAAATATAATAATATTGTTTTCGGTGTGGCGAGGAGGGATTGGCATTATACGTACTTGGGACAAGTAAGTATAGAGAAAGTAATGGAGTATGCATGCACCACCGTATGAGATGCAGTATCGGTTGATAAATCACAGTAATTCTGATTGGAAGTGTAAAGGGAGAATTGTGACAACACTGAGAACTCTTTACACATGTACAAATGCACAAATCTTACTAGACATCACGAATCTGAATTTAATACAACTACCGAATAAATATTTTTCATAATATCGGCGTCTAACAGAACACAAAGCAAAAATACTACATTCGAAAAATATCTTTACAAACATTTGAAACTTCAACTGCTACAAATTAAAATCTCCAAATCCAGCGATTTATCTCAAAACGACAAGGCTAATAGGCTACCACACGAAAATAATAGGACACGCATCTGATTACAACAGCAAAAAGAGAGCTAAAATGTGCAACCTAATCCGTCCTTATCCCCTTTGTACACCCAAAATATATTCAACTTTCAAAGCCAAAAAAAATTGCTGAAAAGCAAAGCCATTCTTTTTAGCATACTCCGCCATACTCCAAACTCATATAAAGTTTTTTGGTCGAATACAAAAAAAACCGGCCTGGTGCTGTAGGACTACTTTTTTCTTCCATATTCATGGTATTTTTACCCAAAAACATTCCGACGAACCCTATAATATACTCTCGTTTTTATCCAGCTAGTTCATTCGTTGGTACAAGGGTCGTTAAGAAAATGAGGTTGATATAAATAAATATATCCTTGATTACAGGATAAAGGAGCCGTAAGCATGTATTTATGTTTATGATGATGTGATGTGACTTGGCTAAAAAGGGGTTTTTCCTCTTCACTACAACCCTCCCACTCTCCCTTACCCTCCCAACAACAACAATACTCGAGGAGGAGAAGAAAAAAATTACTCCAGAGTTGAGAGACGAGACGACGACTCAACCAAAAAAGAAAACTGCTTGAATTACACCGACTCCATATTCCATATTATACTCCATTTTTCCAGACTGGCACGGGTCATTTGCATCATGGTTGTGTTGTATCTCTTTTGAATCAAAAAATATAACGCTGCTGAGGACTCTATGAGGACACAGAAAAAAATGACAAAAAAGAGAAAGTTATTTTTTTTTTTGCCTTTTTGCAAGTTAAGCCTAAACCCGAAAAATACGTTATACGGAAATGGTCCACTAAACCATAATCCCTTTTTTCGGAGTTATTACAGGATAATAATGGTCTTCCCGATTTTTGACATAGACACATATGCCCTATTTTTTAAAAAAGGGAAAAAAAAGTTTTTTTCGATAACAGGAATTTGGTCAAGGTCTCAATTTCATGATGATATGATACACCCCATCAATATATCCTCCTTTTTCACTTGGATTTCATGAGCCAAAACCCATTCATTAGCAGAACGACTAGTACACTATACTGCCCAGTTGAGTACATCCGGAAAAGTTGTTTTTTCTGTTTGTTTATCATTTTTTTGTTTGTGTATCCACTCTGAAAGAGTGACGACCTGAGACTGCTGCTCTCTCTCTCTCTCTCTGCCTTTTTTTTTGTTACAGATGTCACTTGGTTTTTGTTTGTTTTTCCTTTTTTCTCCCAGGTTAACTTGAAAAAATCTCTCCTGTTGTCACAAGCGTTTTTTGTGTCTTTTTCCCTACTCCTCACTGTATTAATATGGGGAAAAGTGTAAGTTAGCTGGGAACATAACGAGGAGACACGCAACCAGTAGTAGAACAAAAAAACGGGATTTTTCGGTTTGTTTACTCTTTTTCCCCTCAGCACATTTTTTATATAACAGACAGGATATAAAATTGTAGGGGAAAAACAAGGGGTTTATTTGGTTCAGTTTCTTCAGCCTATATCCTCCATTTCAACTGGCAGCTTGTCTTCCACCAAGCCCCCAAGTACCCACATTTTATGTAAATGATTCCGTCAAGGGAATTTCCTGTCATACTTTACTTCATCCACTTTTTTCTCCCAACTACCCATTTTCTTTTTGCAAAAAAAAATGTTTTACGTAATAGCACTCCCCTATCTTTTTTCGCTATTTTTATGGACTTGTAAAAAAATAAGGACTTCACTTTTGAATGGAGTAGTAGTAGCACCTCTTTTAGGCACTTCTACCCACGGACGGCGGACTTGCCGCCCCGGTCCCATTTTTTCTCACTATGGACGATGGCCTATTATACTGCAGTTAAAAGGGAATGCAGCATAAAAATCGGTTATATTATTGCATATTTTCCGGGGGAAAATGTTTCAAAGGATCGGCTCTTGCGAGAGTCTCAAAAATTGCAACCATTACACGATTATACCCCTCCGCTCTCCCTGACAAGAAGAGGGTACATTACGAGGAGGAAATAGTGTTGGCCGTCCAATGAGAGTGCTCTCTCCTTTTCAGCGAGAGAGAGAGAGTGTTATGATAACTTGTACATATATTTTGTACTGCGGGGAAAGCTGTTATATATAGCAGTTCCCCCGGACTTGTAACTGGGAGGTGGGAAAAAAGTGTTTGTGGCAGTAAGTGATCCCATTTCCTCTTGTGAACAAGGTCTTATTTCCTCCGGCTAGTTGTCTGGCTCAGTGGCTCTCACTCGTCGTCGACCCGCTCTCTAATACACAACGGAAAAGTCCATAAACTTTTTTTTTTCTCGGCAACTCATATATGAAGAACTAGGCCAGGATCCGGCAAGTGATGTTTATTCAGCGGCCGTGGCGTGGCCATATATACACACGCACCACGATGGAGAGAGAGAGAGAGGAGCCCTGTTTAAAATAATGTTGCAATCCCAAAAGAAACACCCACATTTTTATGTGCGTATTATAAGTTGCGGGGCCTGGGCGCAGATTGTTGTTGAAAGGTCAATTCAGTTGAGAAATGTGCCGATATATTTTTTGTGTCGGAATGTATAAAAGTTAATCATAAAAAAATCTATTTTCCTTTTTTTAAGAGCTACAAAAAAAACAGTCAGTCTTGCCAAACTACAGCCATTTTCATATTGTTATTATTATACACTACCCTTCCTTCTTGTATGGCTCTACCATTTTTTACCACAGTTTTTTTCTTCTTCTTCTCTGTTTTCAGATGCTCCAGTTTGTTCGGAGAATGGGGTGACGAGAGGGGCTGCAAAGGGGGAATATGTGGCACTCCGATGTGCTGTTGTTGCCTACCCTACAGCGATCCGGTTTGACTGGGAGTTCCACGGGACTGGTGACAGCGTGGATGTTGTCGCACATGGGAAGAAGGAGTCTCACGGGAACGTCTCGAGATTCTTTTACACTCCTCAGAGCGACTCTGACTTTGGGACTTTCCTGTGTTGGGCGTCTAACGAGATTGGCCGTCAAGTACAACCATGTGTCTTTCACGTTATTGCCGCAGGTGAGCCCAACAGAAAACATGATACTTGTGTGGGGTACGTATGTATATGTCAACCTGGAACCAAAAAGTTGTTGGGGGATTGCATATATTGCCCCTTTAAACATTAATTTATACAATAGGACAAATTTGGAGGGAAATAAAAAACGGAGAAATTGGTTTCCTTTACGGGTTTCATGGGTGGGTATACCTCTAACCACATGGATATTTTGAGGGGGGAAATGTAACACAATTTCTAATTGAGGCATTAACTATGTCGGCTACCATTTTGTTTCGCATGACAAGCCAACATTTATTTTTTTAAACAGCGTATAGAATAAGAACTCTCCCGTTTCCGTGTTTAAGGTCTTCCAGGAAAATTATTATACAAGTTTCAACTAGGTCATGTCATATTGCACAAAATTTCGTTCCGGGAGTGGATTTTTTTAACCCAATCCCAGTTGACACAACAAAGTGGGCACCATACATTTGACCGTCATTTTTATTTGTAGGAGCGAGATGGATCGCTCAATTTAGCGTGAGTGGTTATTTCGCTTAAAGGCCTTATTTAAAATTGCATAAATCTTGCCATTTCATCAGAT
Source organism: Dicranocentrus wangi (assembly GCA_036850665.1). Lineage (NCBI taxonomy): Eukaryota > Metazoa > Arthropoda > Collembola > Entomobryomorpha > Entomobryidae > Dicranocentrus > Dicranocentrus wangi. Next base: position 9,452 of record JAANSN010002145.1, on the reverse strand, counting down.
TGCTGGGGAGTGGGGTAGAGGACCAGCCCTTTCTAAACAGTAAATAGTCAACAGTCCGAAAACGAAAATGTTGATTGTGCGTACGTAATACAATGGTTACAGACGTTACAGTCTCGAACTGTGTGTTTTGACACTTTGGGGTAGAGGACCAGCCCTTTCTAAACAGTAAATAGTCAACAGTCCGAAAACGAAAATGTTGATTGTGCGTACGTAATACAATGGTTACAGACGTTACAGTCTCGAACTGTGTTTTGACACTAAAGTGATTAAAAACGGGCTTAGAATCGATTTCCCTTCGCCACACGACCACTATATATATATTTTATCCACATCCACAGTATGATTTTGGAAGCGAAATATAAAAAATTATGTTGACTCCATGGCCAAAAAAATGGTAATGACAGTAATGAAAACACAAGTCTTTTCTATATTTATGTGGTACTGGAGCCCCAAAAATTGCAAATACTTGGATATACATTCCCCAAAATCACCCAAAAGTTTATTGTACCCAGTTTCCCCAAGTATTAGTTTTTTTTCTCTATAGTTAACGTGGTGCTGCTGCGAGGTGTACATTTTTTTTCTCGTTCACTTACATCACATCAATCTCCTGTTTCCAGCAGCTAATTCTATGCTCGTGTGTCAGTTGTGATGTGCTAACTACGTGCATTTGACTTATTACGCTTTTCCCCTTTTCCTCCTCTCGTCGTGAGCTTTTAGTTGAATGAACAAAAAGCAGGAGAAAAACCTTGACTGCAAAGTTTAGACCCTCGTCTATCCAAAATCCAACAAGCTCTCTTTTTGTAGCGTTTTTTGGCTAATAAGTCGTCTGTGTTCACAAATGGAGAGAGGGGGAATATGGGGAGTTCATTCTAAATCCGGATCGGGCTGCAGCAGAATTAAAGTAGTACACATTTTGAGTTTGCTTATTTAAGCATTTCCTAGAGAGCGAGAGAGAGAGAGAGTTTTTCGCCGCCGCTTTCCCTCCACACTCCCTGAATTCATTCATTCTCGCCCGGTAATAGTCCGTTACTTTTCCACTTTTTTTGTTCTGTCTTGTTCCGTATCCATCAATATTAGAGAACTAGGTGGGAGAGAATTTATGGAGTTTTCCCGTGTACTTTATAAATATATAGGTGAGGTGGTGATGGAGATTCGCAAAAGCTCACCGAGGTGCTCATTCAACCATCCGACGCGACTCTCACAATTAAACAAAGACTCGAACAGTTTTTTCCTTTCGGGAGAAAATAGATCTAGGTCTAATTGTAGCAAAAGCTCGTAGGAGGGATCGGGAGTGTAGCAGCACATTATTGTATACCGACTATGGAAAATAATTTGGAAAAACAGGAGCGCTTTTTTCTTTTACTTTTCCTCTTCCTCGTCATGTGTTATTGTAGTTTCAGGAAAAGCGAGCTGGAAAGCCATCACGTAAATTAATTAGCTTATTTTGCATAAAGGATGGATGAATAACATTTAGCAAGTTTTGCTACTCCACTTTGTGTTCCTCCTCTCTCTGTGAAGTGAAGGTACGGACGGACGGGAGGGGGGCACGAGCTAGTTCCGTGTGTGCAGGTTCCCGGGAACTTGGCCATGGATTATATATGAGGCTTATGTATTTGTAAAGGGAATATGTAAATTATTGAATTGAGGGAAAACAGGAAGTGGAGTGGGGGTTTTGAAGCTGCTAATTTGCTGCAGGGGTTACAAAAGATTTGTGTGAGGTTTAGCCTTCCTCTGACTCGCGCTCTGACTTGTGCATAATATTTGGGACATGCATGGAGCAAGCAAGGGCCATCGATTTAAATGTTTTATGAAAGACAGGCTAATATTTCATTGTTAATTAGGTTGACGCAGTATTATTTGCAGCAAATAGTCAATAGGAAAGGAGGACTAGGGAATAACAATGTAGTTTGATTTGCAGCAAACTTGCATAGCATGAGTGAGGATGTTGACCGACAGGTTTAGTGGATTATTGATGCCGTTTAATTTATATTTTTTATAAAAGGTGTTATAGATATAGGTAGATTTGGTTGAATTGTAGGCTGTGGTAGAATATTAGTTATTAAAAAAGTAGTTAATTATTATTGTTATTATACCACCCAAATGCATTATACACGCTTAAACCACCCTTAAATATTATTAAAACACTTATTAGGGTGAGAGCAGCATGAAAATGCTTTAATGAATCGTGTAACATCACTGTCCGTCCACCGCTATTATTTTTGCACCGTTATTGCATGTACAAGTACAACCTCCCACTAATTTATGAAAACACTCCGAGACAACATAATGCTCATAACTTTTTCATGGTCACTTTTTTCCAAAAATAAACCAGGTTTAGGCACAAGTTGACATGTCCAATATGTCACCGCAATTATTGCTTCTAGCATTACCTTTTCTTTGTACTCCGTAATAACTCCAGTCAATTTCAAGTTTAGAATGTAAATAAGGACATTTTGAAGTCATTTGAGTTGTTTTCTAGCTAGAAATTAGGTTTATAGGACAATTATTACCAGGATTTCGCTAAACAACAACAAAAAATGTTTAGCAGGACCCTGAGCGTGCTTCGTGCTCACGGAAAGCCCGAACTGCAAAAAAGGGAAAACATGCAACAGCGTTAGTTGTTCTTTAGCTCTCTCAACCTTCCCGTACCGGGGAGTTATGTAGGTAAACAGGAAAAACGTAGGTACATATTTACACTTATTAAGCAAAGCAATCTTTTAATTGCCACATGTAAGCATAATCTATTTTGAAAGTGAAGTGCTCTCGCCTCCTGTAATGAAACGTGGAGAGAGCGTTGTTCCACGGCGTATAAAAAACGGGGGGAAACCTCGTGTGGTGGTAGTACTAGTTTTTTGTCGCTTTTTGTCATGAAATGGCCCCGGTAACCATATATATGCCCAGTTTGTGATGTGATGTATCGTGTTCGCTCCTCCAGCCGCTCCGTTTCTCCTCTCTCTCTCTCATTCTCTGGAGAGTGCTACAGTCCGCAATTTTTTGTGACTTTACGCGTAAAATCAGGTTTGCAAAAAGGGTTTTGAAAAGGGAGCACCACCACCACTCTTTCCTTCTTTTCCCTGTTGCTGTTTTTATTTCTTTTGTGTCACTTGATATTAGAGGAATTGATGTGATACGGGCCTTGGTTGGAGTGGAGCAGTGGAGAGAGCGTCAGTCACCACGAGGGAAAAAAACTTATTATGGTGGTATGGTGGCGTGAGCTAGAAAATATAATATGGATATGAAAGGAGCAGCTCTACCTATTTCTTTTGGTACTTATACATACCTGCCTAATATGAAAATGCAATGAGTTGACAGGAGTGTGACATGCATAAAACGGGAGACGGCTAATTTACTTTTATGACAGTGTTTCATACAAGCAAAACTATCAAGTTGGGCACTATAATGTTAAATACACTTTCATGTCGAGTGAGTGAGTGAAACGAGTCTAGTGCGATTTAAACATGCCAGTAGTGGTAGTCGTGGCTCTGGTTGTTTAGGTTAGGAGATGGAAAAATTGCGACACGTGAGAAGGGAGTCGGGTTTGTCTGTCTGTTCTTTGGAGCGCGAGTGAGTGTGGTAGGTCTGCAAATCAATATTGAATTTGTTCGACGTCCACCTAAACTTTTATTTTAGTACGTGCTTACTTTAAGATGTAGGTTGCGTCCAGTTCTGCTGATTTTATTTAGCAAAAATCAATTCTTAAAAACGGGGTGGGCATCAAGAGATTGTCACTGTAGGGCACTCACATTCATGCGTAGGTATGTGCGTATTTAAGAATATCTAACAAACTTGATTGATGGGAGGAACAATAATATGATTCTTACGGTTAGAGTGCGTCTTGTTCACATCCGCCAGCTTGTCTTTATTCCTGCGCCCCATGCTCCACTGAAACGAGCAGGGTTGTACAATTTTAATTTAAACTCTCACACTTGACAGCTTAGATTGGGAGCGGGTGTGTCCCTATGATACATTGTGGATTCGCATTTCATGGAAGCAATAACTCGTCCTTGGAGCTATACCTCCACATTTTGGTGCATTTTATACCATACCAAAGGAATTTTTTCTCTTTATACATGTTCACATTCCACGCATTGGATGGGTCACATACACACACGCTCTAATCCGAATCCATACAATATTCACAAATGGTAAGAATCAAGGCTCTCGTGGGGAGCAAGAAAATAGTCATGAAACTTGCTGATTTTTAAAGGACATGGGAGAGCTCTGTTTTTAATGACATGTTTGACTGATAGTTGGATGCTAGAAATACAAAAAAAACTGGGAACATGTAATTATGTTTATTCTTTTAACGCATCTCGCCCTCCCTCAACTTTTATTTCCTTTACACGGATTTTCGTCAAATGAGAGGAAGGAATAAAAACGGGGTAAAAAAAGAAAGAATAATTTTATCGTGCGTATATATCTTCAACTCCCAGAGTGCCATAACTCGTAGTAGTAGAGCAATTAAGATGTTCTGCTCGACTTGGAAGGGAAAGCACTTGAGGATCAAGAACAAGGAAAAATTAGCATAAGTAGTGTGCTTAAAAGGGTGTAAGTGGAGTGCTGCGTGGATGAGATCGTTTCTGATTTATTTATACTTGCTTAAAAACAGAAAAGTTTGTTTGCAGGATTACACAATGACATGGGGAGCGGAACTATATAGGTATATATCTCCAGTTGCAGTTTCATAGACTACTCCTTGCTTTCCTAGACTTTTGTATACCAGGCAGATTATAGATCCCTCAAGTGGCCGTCGCTCTCCATCCACACTCCGCTCCGCTCCTCACTCCGTTTTATCGCTGGCATATCAAACAAAAGCAGTAAAACCACTTGAATGAAATTTTGCTAAACTGGCTTTGTTTGTTTCACTTAAAGTTGACGACATGAGCTGTGTTGTTGTTGGGGAAGAGCGAGGAGAGAGCCAAAGGATCCCGTGTCGTTTCCCCATCACACACAGTTTCACTTGGGCATATATCAATCGCAAGGGCACCCCACTTGACTTAGTTTTCATTACTCCTTGCTTATATACTGATATGCTGTTGCGTAAACAAACCACAACAAGCGAGTGAGTGTGTGGACTCTCGTCACAGCAGCAGCAGCAGTACAGCAATTCTCCCCCAAAAATGTTTTTTTCTTCTTCCTTTTCTATCTGAAATGCAATCTGGAAAATGTGCACATGGCAGTTCCCTCCCGAAGAGTGCACATGCAAATTAAAACTATTTGTGAATTTTAGAATCTTTTTTTTTGCCGACGACTTTTGAAGCCATGGCACATCTTAAATGGGAGCTGCATGATGCTTTTATAGTTTGAATTGAATACCCACCACCAGCAAGAGAGTAATATATTTAATCTGGTTTGTGTCCGCCTTTCTTCCTTTCTCTCTGTATCCATTTCGCCTTTCCCTTTCACTCTCCCCGTCTCAGTGTGGTTTTTAGTTGTTGACTGAGTGACTGGCTGACTGAGAGGAATATTAATTTTGCTCCGGACTACTACTACTGAATATACCTTATATAGCCCCACGTGTTGGAAAATCCCTGGTTTATATTTATTATAAAAAAATAACATGCTCCCAAGGAAGGAGGAAAAGAGAAGGAAAAAAAAGAGTCTTTCCCAAGACGAAAGTCACCACCATGTCATCTGGCTCTGGCTTGAAGAGGGAGTCTGAAAAGGGAAATTTTTTGACTGACTGACGACTCCAAGAGAGTAAATGGAAATCTATGAGACAGGCTTTCATTCGGATTTAAAGCATAATAAGCATATCATGGTTGAAAGTGAAAGTCATTTTTTTCTACGGTTTCCCTCTGTGAGCGAACATCAGCTTAAAACATAATAATATATATTTCACATCTACAGAAGATGATTACTTTTAGAGAGACGGGAAAAGGAGAAAGGGAAAGAAAGGGCTCCCTACTTATATGCAGAATCTCTCTTCTTCTTCTTCCTTTTCGCTGTGAATAGAAAAAAGCAAATTTTAGCCATGTCATGTTTATGAATATGTGTAGCAGGAGGAGGTTTAACTTGAGATGATAATGTATACCTACGTGTTTATTTTTTTAGGGAAAATGCATTTTTCCACAGAGAGAGAGAGGTTTCATGTGTTAGTGTTGAACTAAGTTGGGAGAAAATCGCATTTATTTTCACTGCAAATGTATAGGCACTCATGTCATACATTTCACTTTATGCAATATCAGCTCCATTACTTATGCACAAGGGATTTTGCGTTGTTTGGAGGAAAAACAGGAATTTTGGAATGGGAGCTAGTGGGAGTATAGGAGAATACGTTGCAAGACAAAAATGAAATCACGGCAAAAAAAAATACACGAAGGAGTATTCTGTCAGATTTTCTTTCAAGCTAGATTGCACAGTATATCTAAATACATATTATGCAGAATATATATATATATGTGGAAAGTATATATTATATTATATTTTTTGCTACGCGAGTTTTTGCTCAGATAATATTGCATTGTATGCATTATTTAAAGCGGAGCATAAATAAGTATAGATGTCCATATGGTTGTGAAAGCTGGAGGAGCAATAACGCTCTGAGGGAGATTGATATTGATTTAGCTGTTGATTTGAGCTGAAAGGTTGTTGAAGCGGAAAGGATTTGTTTTGAGTTCTATCCTGTGTTTTTGTAATCAGATATTCACTGGTTTTTCCAGCAAGGGAAATCCTTCCTATTTATCGGATGTAATGGTGGTGGTGGTGGTGGTGATGTGGTGGCGGAAGGAGGAGGAGGACGGGGCTTCGTGGTGGTAATAACTGAGAGAGTTTAGGTGATGGTGACGGTGCTGTTGTTTGGTAGTATGTATAAGATGAAAGGGATGATGTTGGGAAATCTACAGGGAATCAAGATCGTGCTGTGCATAGTTTGTTTTTTATTTGGATGAATAAGGAATTCCGAGTGGAGCCCCTAATAGGTAATCCAATGAAAATTGTGGTGGCAGCGCGCGGCGTAGGAAAAAAACGTATGTGTACAGCTCATGCATGTGCTGCTGGTTGAGGAAACCTCAAAATTTCATTTTGTGAACGTGCTATACATCCATCCCTGGGTTTTCTCCCCAAATTCGACACCAATTTTACATTAAATTGTAATCAATATCAATTGCTTTTACAGTGAAACCGCTTCCGCTCGAGAATTGCAGTGTGGTCAATCAAACAGCGACGTTCATCCATGTGGAGTGTAGTGCACACCGGGAGCCACCACCAATTCCGGATCAGCCGCTCTTCCGAATCATGAATGGAGAGAGTAATGGGAACGGTGGAGGTGGAGGTGGTGGCGGCGGCGGCAGTGGCGACCCGTCTCAAGCCTACCACCACGATACCGCTCAGTACGGCCCTTTTCGAGAGCACTACGTCATGGAAGTGTGGGATCTGAAGAATCGCTCCATTCGAAGAAATCTGAGTGCCGAAGCGCCCGCCTTTATGCTGAAAGGACTAGCGCCAGGCTCTTGGCTCCGATTGGTTTTGTATGCTGCCAACAATCATGGCAAATCTGAGCCTCATGTTATTGAAGCGATTATTGCCGGGGATGCGGAGAAACACACACTGGGTAAGTCAAAAGGAGGGGGAAAAAGAGAAGAAGGGAAAAAAACTTTTCCCCGACAAAAACAATAGGAAGCGGTTTTTCTCTTCTTTTCATTTTCCTATATAAATAATAGTCCGTTCCGACCTAAATTACACCAAAGTCGGCACTACAGGATTCGAGGAGGAGGATATACATATATGCACACGTAAATTATTCATGCAGATGTACATCAATGGAGTAAGCTGGGCATAAAAAAAAGTTCAAAAATTTGTGCTACTGATACATGCCCCATGCTCACATCGCCAAAACAGGATATATACGATCGGTATAAACGCCAAAAAACCTACTTTCTGGCTCTTTTCAGTGGTGATGGTATAGGGACGTGATTGGTCCTTTTCAGAAAGTGAGGGTGGTTGAACAAACAGAGAGAGAGAGAGAGAGAGAGAGAATGTTCTCACATTCTTAAAAACTTCTCAAAGTTGAACAGAATAAGTCATAAATATGGGGTTCTGTTCTGGGGCGCTTATTAAAAGATTACATAAACTTTATATCATCTCTTTCTCCCTCTCTCTCTCTTCTAGAAATGCTGGAAAGTCAGGCTGTGTGGTTGTATGTGGTGGAGGAAGGAGGAATAGAAAGTCATAAAAGATGCAAAACTTTTACTTTATAAGGACAATATTTTTTGGCACAGGAACAAGCATATGGCATATCCTGAAAGAAAGAACTAGTATTCAAATTGGAATTGAAAACGGGAAAAGTTTTTAAATGTATTTTGGATAGTAAAAAGGGGCTACCCATTATGACTATATATGTTTCTTCAAAAATATCCCATAATATTTTCTTTGTTGGAAATTGTATTGATTCTTGGTCTATCGTTGGAGCTATGTTCTGATGTTATTAAGAGGACGATACACTACCCTTCCACTGGATACTCCATAATATGCTCTTCGGCGATGGCGGCAGAATGAGCTATCAAACCTGCTATATTACTTGATTATGATATTAATGATAGTTTGCTTCAGTTAAACTAGCACAAGTGTTGTTAGCGTAAACTCGCATCATACTTGACGATCTTTATAGTTAACCAACCAACTAATCCAATGCCATGCGGTTGATCTACTCATAATCATTATCCCATGGATTATATTAAGTTTTAACAAGACGTATAACTAAAGCACAGAAGCACACTATTTTTTATTACCATTTTCGTCATTTTCAGTATTCAATCACTCTCTTCCATTCCTCTCGACTATTAATAGTGAACTGCACCCGCCCTCCAGGAAAGTGTCCAAATCCACCCGTTTCCAACACCCAACTCCCTCCATCATATTTCCACCACGCCACCACCCCCGTTTTACTCCCTTCGAATTAACTGCTTTCCCCCCAACAAATTCATATTGTTCCAATGAATAACAGCAATTTGCTGCTAAATTGATTGTTGTATTTCCGAAAGAGAATTATCATTATAATATGTTCGGAGGGAGGGTCTCGAAGTAAAATATGAATTTCCCATTTCTGCTCGAGTAGTTAAAAATCCCTTACGCCCGCACATGGGGCGGAATTCTTAAACGTTTATGGTTTATTCATTTCAATGAAATGTTAATTTGGTTACTTCACATTAAGCACACTTTATAGGCGTGGTTGGTTGGTCTCTGGCACTTCTTGCTCCTCTGACTTCCAAAAAACGATTTTTCTATTAAAGGAGACGAGGACGGAGAGAAGGAGAAGGCGACGGTGAAAGATGTCTGTGGTTCGGGGGGACTCTCTTTGTTGGAAAATCTCTTCAATCCTCTCTCTCTCTTTCTTACTTTTTCTCTTTTGGGTTTTGGCTTCGACTCTTCGCCTTCCTCCCCATCCCATCCGCCCTCAGCATTTGCATGGTTTGAAGAGAAAAAAAGAGCACGAGCCGAAGCCGCCGAGAAAT
>JAANSN010002144.1:0-26322 GCA_036850665.1 Dicranocentrus wangi | reverse complement strand
AAGGAGCATGAAACATCCCCTGCTAGGAGACACGGAATGGAGCTAGGGAGTAAAAATGTGAATACATCTACAATTCATTATGCATCAACTGGGCAGGAAAACATGTTTCTAACATAATACCAAATACCAACCGATACCAAACAGACCAGTCATAGTGACAAAAGAAATTCACTCTCCTGCTCAAGCTGCTTTATATTATGAGATACTATTGATGTTAGATTTGATTGAAGAAAGAAATGTTCTCACACGTCTTTCTTACAAGTTACGCAATACATTAAATGGTTACACAAGATGAAAAACTCAACGGCACACACAGTAACATAGCAGTAAGGTGTGAATCCAGAGTCCAGTCGAGCTAGGAGCTGGTCCATATGCTTTGTTAAATTATCCTGGTAAAAGACTTGTTTGTGGTGAGCGGATGGAATCTGTACATTCCATCATATATATATTTAGCAATATGAGTAGTCTGCACTACCTGTGTTTTATGTATGTGTACGAAGTGCATGTGTACGAACAAAAGTTAGTCATACATATACATCTCTATTGTTGCAGAACTGAACAATGCAATGACTACCTGCGTGCCACGCCAAAATCTTTGGTTTCTCAGTGTATCCTCATGTAATGTTTGCTTAGCTGATTCATAGATGTTTTTGGAGCTAACCACGATATACGTTACTGTTGTATTTACATTACATTACATAACACATTTGCACGTATGATAGTGACAGGTGTTCTACCTGGGCTGGGCACCAATGATGTGATACAAACAATGACGAGTTTGGTGGGATTCAGACAGATTGATTTTAATGAAAATTAATACATATTATGTAAATCTGGAAGGAAAGAATTATATCGCTGAATAAGAAAGGATCCCAACTTACTCGAGGAGAGCCAGGATGACTCATAAGCCATATCACATTTTTGTGTCAGCAACTCATGCAGTTATATTCAGCCTGTAATGTAATTAAAACGTTGACTGTTGACTCTCCTTTTGCATACTCTTTGTCATCCTTTTTTCTTGTTTTCATTTCCATGCTTCACTTCACACTTGAAATTGTAAACGTGTAATAAACTTAAATGAAAACTACTCCGACTTGTAATACGAAAAGCTGCAATACTTGACAATACTAACTTGAAGTACTAAATGGTTAAATTGATATGCTCATTTTCACAAGACAGCTCTAAAGTAAAATTACTAGCGATGACGAGGCAGAGAAGATTGAATTATTTGATAAAGGTTAAGGTTCAGCTAGTATCCCATGTAACATCAACGTGCAGGCAGACTGGCAGAGACACAGTAAATGTCAAAACTATCGTATGTCATCTTGTGTTGACTTTTGAATTAAGATTTGTTTCTGACGTTAGCAGTTTCCACTGAATTTTATTTCTTTAAATATGAAGCTAAGCGCATTTTTTTTGGAATATAAGTGGCTAAACGTGAATATAAGTACATAACGGGTCTTTTAACAATTTAGTTGTACTTCCAAGTAAAAATAAAAAGAAAAACAAACTAAAGTAGGCCGTCCTGTGGTTAATGCCTACGAGAGGATTGCGGTGATATGCTATGTATCAGGCAACCGACCGTATGTATGTACCCATATTATTATTGCATATTATGCATGTATACATAGGCATATCCCTATACTTATCCCTTGGCTTGTGCGAAACAATCATAAGTCCGATTGTCAGATAATGTTTACACAATTAGCTACAAAACAACTTAATCTAATTGTGCTCTTATTTTTCCTTGCTAGCAAAATCGTGATTATATTATAATAAGTGACGCGATTACCATCAATCACAAAGCGGAAGCGAATCATCACGATTTAAATGTGCCACATATTCCATCCAACTAATCTTACAAAGAACTTGTGCATCGTGTGTAATAGATTTTAGCTTTTTTGGAGGCTGGTGACAGGATTCCAAGAACATACTTAACTGGAAGAGAAGTTTATCACATTGATCATGCAAATTAACGATGAGTGTTATTTGGGCAAGGAGTCTGAAGGCGTTTCTCGATAAATTACGCAAACTAGATGCAAGTAAATACAATGGCGATAAACAAATAACCGATACTCATCGTGAACCGGTATACACATACAACATGAAGATGAAATGTTTCCTGTAACTTATGGTTTATAACTTATGAAAATAGCTTTTACAGAAAATTTATGATATGACCATAAAGTTGACCTTGCTGAAAATCCCAGGTTCCAAACATCAAAAATCAAACACTTTTTGCGTGGTGCTTCTCGGTACAATGAGTTCATAAAAGAAGGTACTCTACAGGTACGCAGCAAATTGTTATTAACCACAACATGGAAACGCTAAAAGTTGATGCGAGGTACCAAGTACCAAGTGTTGTAAATGTGGATCTTTTTAATCAGGTTTGAGTGAGTGTATAAATACCATGATCAATGTTGTAGCTCAAAGCAAAGCGCTCCCTGCCGTACGGTAAGTGGTAAGACAATGAGGCGTAATACGTTGCGTTGTTAGAATTATCTGAAAACTGTCAGCATTCGCACTATTCGCACCAACCAATCCATTCAATATCCAATTGTTTATCTGTGTACCATCACCAACGCAGCTTATATGAAAAGTTATTGGAAAGTCGGTTTCAAAGTTCCAAAAGATCTTGGCAGTTAAGTTGTAGTTAAGAGCTCCTTATTTGATTATTTAGAGCATAATTAACCAGTGTGTTAGTTGGCAAGAAAAAACATTTAAAAAATGAAGCCTACTACGCTTTCCTTTGCTCTGCTGGTGTGCATGCTCATGTTCGTCGTTGCCATTCTTGTTCCTGCGAGTAAAGCGCAATTCGGAAGTGGTGGAGGCGGCGGATGCATTTGTACACTGCAATACGATCCTCTCTGGTGGGTATATTTAAGATTTTGTATTTTTGAGAACTGCTGAAAATTTAAATATTTCATTAAACGTAATTTATTCAAACAGCGGTTCCAACGGAAGGACGTATGGTAATAACTGTCAACTCAATTGCGATCGACGCAGATTTCCAAGTATGTTGTATTCTATTGATTTTTATTGATAAAATCAAAATGGATTATAAAGTCAAAAATCTTTTAAACTAGATCTGAGGGCTGTACACCAGGGACCGTGTAGGCGTCATAATAACTTTCAAGGCTAGTGGGAAAACTGGGACTGAATTAGCCCCTGATTGAATCCAATTATTATAATTTTACCATTTCAAATGTTATCATTTATCGTTGTATTACTTGCTGTCACTGTTGGTTTATAGTTTATATTCCCACGTAGAAGAAAGAAATATTGAAATCAGAGAAAAATGTGAAGCAAAATAAATTGGTTTTAAGTTGTATGGACATTTAGAATTATTTTTCTTGTTCCTTTTACATAACAATTCCCAATTATCCAGGATGCAGCTTGGTATTTCTAATAGTTTTAAAGCGCAACACAAATATTTTTAACCGCAAAGCCACAATCTTCTCGAATTTTAAAGTTGGAATACTTCCATGTAAAATGACCGTTATTAAGTTATTTTCCAAGATCTGCGTGGTCCTACAGTGTTCATTGCACCTAGGTAAACATGCACGCGTCTCTGACACATACTAGAGCAAAAAGCTATTAAGCTGGTGCGGGTAAAGAATCATGGTAATACGGTAAACATTGGCTCACTAAGTCACTAGCCTAAATTGTTCGAGAGTGAGACGTGAGACAATTGTGGAAAACCAAACATTGTCGCTTGTTTAAAATTGCGGTTAATAAACATAACGATATAGTTTGTGGCTAAACCTCTTCAACTTGCGATTTCACTTTTGGTAGCAGGTTTCAGTATTTAGTGGCTACACACAATAACCGAAATATTCACTTCCAATTCAGAATTTTCAAAATTCCATATTAGCGAGTTGATGTAAACGTAATTAAGTTTGTAAGTATTATTTCCAGGATAATCCATCCAACGGAATGACATTTAAAGACATCTCTGTGTGTTCGTATAATCAAGGTGCATGAATTTCCACGCTGCGTATAATGTAGTAACGTGGAGAAGCGAAGTTAACCAATTTTGATAATTGTAAGTAATTGGCACATGCATTTCTTCTTGTGTTCTTACATAGTCTGACGAGTGTGAGTCTGTTGTGCCGAGTGCCGGGCTGTTCTCAAGTGTCAAACTAACAAAATGAAGTACATAGTAATTCTACTACTTTTAGTACTGCTAACAAGCGTTACAGAAATATTGGCTAGAATATCTGTATACGGCAGGCGAAGAGGTTGCTCATGTCTGAATGTTTATAATCCAGCGTGCGGTACCGACGGAGTCACATATCTTAACGGATGTGAACTTAATTGCGAAATCAGAAGGAGTCGGAAATGTAAGTCGACATTATTGAATTATAATAACATCGCTAAATCTGGACCTGAGGTGTTTTTGCACCAGGAGTTAATATATAGTAAATCAAAATACGTACAGATCTAAAGCTATCATATTTTGGCGAATGCATTCGAAATGAGTGGTACTGGGACTGGGAATACTCACACTGGGAGAGAAGGCGATCGTATCCTAGACGGAGCAAATAAATCAATTATGAATTTTGCATTATTACTTGGAATTTGGATCAGTCATACGCAAATGATAATGTTTTTTATTTGAATTCTCGCCTATTTTGCAACCTCGCACCCACCTATTTACTTGTACACATTCTTTGGCAATAGTATGCATTTTGTGCACGCGTACCTACGTACTAGTGCGTGCGTATAACATAAGTACTTTCGCTTTAATCATTAGAATCAAATTACTTCCAGTGCACAATCGTTTCAAGTTGATAAACAAATTAGATTATATACCCTGAATACTAATATGATGTGAAAATAAAAATTAAGATTTTTGATTTTGTGATGAATTTTTAAACCTATAATAACACAAAAATCAGCAAATCACAATAACAGAGGGTTTAATAAATCATGAGAGTGAGTAACTCAATAATTACTAAATTACGGACTAATAAAATCGAGTGAGTATCTTTGTCTCTTCCGTAATTCTAGCATTCATTTCTCATTTTTCGCACTAAACTATCTATCCCGAGGACACTAAAGAGGTGAGACTCTGATCATGAGAGATGAGAGACCCGATAAAACTTTGTGTTCTCCAAACCAGAAGACGCTTTCCGTCCTAGAAAATGCCACCTATCAAGTTGCAACAAAATACTATGTAGAAAAAAGAGCGGTCCAGCTGTCTTCAAGCGACCTCTGCTCCAACTCGGGAAGCACTTGTACACCCTATGTTTTCCCTTTTGCCGGACATAAATGCGGGTAAATTGCCACCTATCAAGTTGCAACAAAATACTATGTAGAAAAAAGAGCGGTCCGGCTGTCTTCAAGCGACCTCTGCTCCAACTCGGGAAGCACTTGTACACCCTATGTTTTCCCTTTTGCCGGACATAAATGCGGGTAAAAGAAACATGTATTGGCTGATAGCTTATAAATCATCGTATTTACATACTTACTTACACAATATCTACTCTACCTTTTGTTCGCAGTGAGAGTGAATGATGATGAATTGACAAATTCGGGATATGATCAAAATTATTATTATTTGTTACATTAATACTTATACTCATAACACCTCATGATTGGGATCCGGTTTTAAATTTTGAACTCGAAGTACTTCAATTAACTAATATCGTGGTGTAGTGTGGGGAATTTAATAGAATAGAGTGGTTATCCTTGTTTAACTTTGGAAAATAGGAAATCCGGCTTATCATTACTACGAGAAGTCAAAATCGGAAATACTAATTATTGGCTCTTCATTCTTTGACATTTCTCGTGACTTCAATCAATAGTTGCAGGTAAGTATAATTGAAATCATCTGTTGAGTCAGTGGCGTGTGCCCGTTGTGCAGCATACATACTTATCATTCTCGTCTCGTATTATTATAATTTGAGTTTGACACATTGAATTAGTCGTAGATGGAAATGTGAATAATGTCACATGTCAGTCATTAGTTGGGTGTTTTTTGTAATTGGACTTTAATGTAATTGAACTTTTGGACAGGAATCAGGAGTTTCGACGTGTTAGTTTTGTGAAGGGAAAAGTATGTACTGTGCATACAGTTAGTACAGTTACCAAAACAGTTTTCAAGAAATCGAGGGGAAATCAGCTTATTTGTTGACATCTTCTTGATTACAATGTTGATTTAAGGGTTTTCCGTCGTAAAATTCTAATGAGTATTAATTGAGTAACGTTTAATATTTTGTTTATTCTTCTTATTTTTTAGAAAGCCGACTCAACTTTTTCTGAGTGCTTGTCGTGTCTCACCTCCTGTCACCTGTCATTCATTGTATACCTACCTAAATTAAAAGTGGTAATTTAGACAGGCTAGACAGCCCAATATCTATCCAAAATGCTTATCAAAGTGAAGGTAATTGTCAATTGTGTTAGATTTTGAATTTTGATGCTACATATATATGCTTACTGTGGGAACGATTACTATAAATAGGGTTTACTAACTTTTGTTTTTTATATTATCTTGATTTCAGACCTTGACGGGGAAAGAGGTGCGCTAATTTGACTAAACAAGTGACCCTGGTGTTGGTCGTGTCACTTGTTGATATATATTTGATTGATGATTCAAATATTAAAATGAAACAATAATGGCCTTTTGTTGTTGTAGATTGAGATTGATATCGAACCGACGGATAAGGTAGAACGAATCAAAGAGCGGGTGGAGGAAAAGGAGGGTATCCCACCTCAGCAGCAGAGACTGATTTTCTCCGGAAAGCAGATGTAAGAAGATTTATACTGCATACTGTTTATACTGCATACTGATACTAAAACTGTTTTCCTCAAAAATTGTTAAAATTCCATTTAAAAATTTATGTTTATGTTACATCATGTAAGAATGTGTTATATATTTTTCAGGAACGATGAGAAAACCGCAGCGGATTATAAAGTTCAAGGTGGATCCGTACTCCACCTGGTTTTAGCTCTTCGTGGCGGATATTAGGCTACATTACTTTCGATTGTTAGTTATAGGATGTCACTCACTGTCACTGATTTGTTATATCTTCACTGTGTTTCTAAATAAGAACCACGCAAAATGCTGGAAGAGGTGTATTTCTGTAAGCGTAAGCATATATTTTATAGATATAGCATCTCTGATCATCATTAACGTATAAATGTGTGTCTGCAACTCCAGAATAATTAAAGCTCATAAATTAATAATTGTTTATCACACGTTTTAAATGTACATGTACGTGAAATCCTGGATTACTTGTGTGATATTGCAATACTTTAACTGAAGCATTCGTATAATTTTACTAGTAATTAACGATGCCAGTTTTAAATTATAATAATAAAATACGAACTACTAAATATCCCCTCTATACATTGGTTGCAAATTCATTTTTATTTCTGATTCTGCATCGCACTTATAAATAACAAATTTTAAACTGTCGCGTATAAATGTTTAAAAAGAAGACGTGTACAGATTGGAGTTTGTCAAACGAAATACGTCGAAATGAGTTGTCTTAATTTTACAAAGAAATGAGTAATCAAATACTAATAGGTTCGATATCATAATTTAAGTTTTTAGTGATAATTTTTTATTTATCAAAATGAATTATTCAATGAATAGGGAAATGAACTTTCGTTTCTTGGTTATGAATAATTGAATACGATTCCTATTTCTTCTTTGCACCTGTTGCTAGACCTGCTCCTGCGTTAAACTTAAAGAAAATAATATCTCCATCCTCCACCACATAATTTCGTCCTTGTTGACGATATTTTCCAGCAGCCTGTAAAAAGTATGTAACACATTAAAGTTTAACTTTAAATTTAAGATGTCAAACTTCTCTAAGGAATAAATACAGAACTGAGGTATGTATTGATAAACGAAAACCTTACCTTGCATGCAGCTTCAGACCCTTCCTCTTTGAAATCATCAAATTTCATGACTTCTGCCATGATAAATCCCTTCTCGAAATCAGTGTGAATTTTTCCAGCTGCTTGGGGTGCCTTGGTCCCTTTCTGTACAATGTAAGCACATACGGTGATAGAATCATTTAGCAGTAGTTGAGGACATTAAACTTATGAAGGACATAATCTTGCATTACTTTAATAATTAATACAATAAAAATTAGACACCTGGATTTCTCAAATTCGAAGAATATTTAACAACTATATGCATACTTATCATCGCGGCAGTGAACTTAATTTTTTAGTAGATATTGTTACTGACCAGCATAATTTAAAAATTACATACAATTCATCCCTTATCCCCCTGGCTAGTGCAATCCTTGACTGACAATTGTGAGAACTCCCCTACACTCGATACATGTGATTTCTTTTTGCTAGATAAAGCAGGAGGAGGGGAAGTTTTTAAACTACCACAACCCAAACAGACCCTATTTTTTCAGCACTGTCATTATCTAACCGTAAGCTCTACTGCTCATTTTATGATAATTGACAAACAAAATCGAAGGCGGATTACACAACCATGCATACAGATACAGAATACAGGTATTATACACTTAAAAAGGTCCGACAGACAGACATTCCGACAATATGTAAAGGAATATGTACACTGGATCAAAAATTGATTTTAACAACGACTGTGATCTAATAAACTGACATCATATGTGTAATTTCGACGGATTCACCAGCCTGCCACCCTTCGCTGAAAAAGCGAGGAATGCTTAATACATGCCTACGTAATTCATGGCACCAGCAATATTATCAGTTAGATGATTTGATGGAGAGTTTAAATTACAGAATATCTGTTTAAGGAACCTTCCCTAAGAAAGATTAAGCAAGGGAGTATCTCAGCACCTACTACCTACGGTAATATATTTTAATCCCTGTTATTATTGATATGCTCGGATTTTAAAGAAACCACAACCAAAAAGGTAGCATAGGCTTACTAAAAATAAAATAATCAATGTGTATGTACGTGAATAAGATTTGTGATCGTACCTGAATTGTCCATGCTTTTACCTAAAAATAGGAACAGGCAATAAAAATTTGGTCTCGTACTGAACTGAGGAATACTTTACATATATCAAATTACAGCATTGCATCCAATACTGACTCGTAATTACTAACCTCGTCTGGTCCAGCTGTAAAAAAGTAATGTAACTGGAGCGCCTTGTATCCTTGAATAATAATTTTATCCAGAGCCCTGTGATTTGAATTAAATATAAGTATAGTTGATCAGTTACTAGTTCCGTCAAGTATCAAACATTATTCCGATAAATATAATTTCCATACAATGTAAAATATAAATCCTTCAACAGTATGTTACGATAATTGGTTTGATTGAGTGTATAAAGAAACTCGTAGATTATAGTAAAATTGTACTCTAGTATTCCCTTCATTTCCACCATGACTGCCTGCAGCTGCCCCTGAATGCAATTTAATCATTGTGCAACAGATTGATTGTATTCAGTGTATTCATTCCTAAGATTTGACGAAAAGGGTTTGAGTAGCAACACTTATTGAAATTATGTAAACCTAAACGGTGAGCACTTTGGAATGGATATAAAAACTAAGGATAATATTTTCAGAAGCAGTAATTCTTGGAATTCGCTATACCTTGAGAACGTTTTTCGATATATGTGTAGTAATAATAAAAATGTACGTACGTCAGATGTAGAAAACACGGTGGAGAACATTAATAGTAATAATATCAACTAGGCAGCATAATATCGTTGTTTAAAATCTTGGAAATGAGCGTGAAGTTAAGAAAATATTTGCCAAATACATATTGTTGAAGTCATCATTAGTATAGAATGCAAGCGCACGAAAATTCCATCGTTTCATCTTACCCCTGTACTCCAATTTCCTTGAGGTAGGCAGGCCGTTCATCCTCCGGCATATCAACCAGCTTGAATTCAAGTGCTCCGGAGAATGGGATTAACATTGCACCAGGATCGTTTTTGTCAATCCATTCCTTAATTTTTATAAGCCTAAAATTGAAACAAGAAATCAGTTAGTACGCCAGGTTTTCCCAGGATTTCAGAAAAAATTCGTAAACTGCTCGCATCGTAGTACTCACCATTTGTTCTTCTTTCTAATGTAATCCTTTTCTGAAAGATTTACCAAGTAGATAATTGGTTTGGCGGTGATAAATAGATGCTTATTTAAAACCTCAATCTAAATGTTAAAAGGACACAGTGCTTTATAGAAACAAATACCTATGCAACTTTATTTAAAGTAAAGCATATGTGTGTTAGTATGCATAATATGTTACAAGGGTCAACGTTAGTTTACTTACGTCAACAGCACTCCACTCGCACATACGAATTTGCCTTTTCTCGTCCACAAGGTGAGTTTTAACTTTGCATAAGGCGTCCTGAAAAAAATAATATCGCACACTTATAACTACAGACTTTGAAAAAATGCCCTGTGACAGCATTCACATTGGAGGCTATAGCTAGCTATCCATTTGTAAGTACATAACCCAGAAGGATAAAATGCTCCCGGACTTCGTTTAACTAAGTATTATCCATTTAATCATTTTTTTCAAATAAAACGCCTATAACGTTGGTTAGTGGACGACACCCAAAGTTGATTTAATTAGAAAATGATGATCCTCTCATTCCTTAAACATTTTGACTGTATCTGAACATATTTAAGCTGCATTCTAATCTAAATGATGATAAACGTTGCTGCCATTTTATTGTTAAGCATTAAGAATACACCATCTTATCAAATAGGTCCCTCATCGCTCCCAAACAAGGCTGGAAGAAGCTTTTAGACTCAAAATGAAAGACGATAAAAAGTAGCCGCTACAAATCCACACCGTGGAATTCATATGCATATGAATATGAGGTGGGGTGCCACTTAATGAAAAGGTAAGCCAATGAGATTCTGATAAAGGAGGTAGGCAGGGAGAATAAGAACCAAATCATGCTCACGGGCATCGGGCATGAGCACCATATCATACCTCTGAGCCGACTGAGAGCGTTTACCAGTGTCGGCAAGTGTCCTGCTAGTGAGTCAGCCTACCTGCAGCTACCTAGCCTGACCACCCATTTTATTATCGTCAACGACCTTTTTATGCTACCACTTTCCTCAATCTGGTTTCTATACACATTTTTAGACAACGATCAGATCAGACTTAACCTTAGGCTGGATGAGGCTAAAATCAAGTAAACCTGCAACCGGCTATCGTTTTAATTGATCAAATGCTTGGCATCACATCTAAAGTATTCCCTTTTTCTCACATTGTACCAACATGATGTAAAAGTAGGTGGATTTGGATTTTAATAATATATTTCTATGATATGGTTTTATAATCGTATTGTAATTCCGAGTAAACTTCTATAATTCTAATGACGATATATTCAACCACCCCATATTTTCTGCAGAATAATTGGAACATAAAAATAATAATAAGGTATATAGGTATGTGATAACATCTTAACCACTGTATTCCAAGAACATTCTTTATACAGTCAAAGCTTTTGAACTGCTGGCGAAGTGACACGAAATCCAGGGAAGTTTTGAACCTTTGAAATTACTCACAGTCAAGCTGGCAACAATCATAAGGTAATTAGGAGTAAGTCTGACCCGGAATTTCCAGGCGAATGCACTGAATATTAACACACTATTTAACGAGCATCAGTCAGTTATTCAAGGAACTAAAATGCGTCAGAAGTCAAGTCAAGATACTTGGAGATTCCAATATTCCATTCCCTTCTTACTTTAATGTATTCTCGTAGCATTTCTTCAACAATGGTTCTTCTGAATAACCAAACAAGTGTGGTGCGGTAGATTGGTACATATAACCGCGATTCACGATACTCTTCTGTAGAGTTCTTTGCAAATAAATATCCTTTGGGGCATTGTAATATTTATTCCGGATTCTATATTTTTAGCTGGTACTCTGTAGTCGTAGCTGATTGATATGTGGAAAATGTCGAAAGTTCACAAGTGGAGTGGACTTCAATGTCCATATAACCAAAAACAAGCTGCGTCATGTGCTGTGCTGGGTATGTGTGACCTTGTTATTGTGTAATTTTACAAATGCGAAAGATGCTAAAACAAGTGCAAAACATGTGAAAGCTGTAGCAAATGATTGTCATAATCAAACAAGAAACATTTACATTTACACGCAATGATATAGTTGTTTGAGGTAAACTATATCTTTAAAGTGACGTTCTTTGTTATTTTCTAGTTTCTTTTACTGTTTTTGTAAAGATTTCAAGCGGTAATTATACCTTTTCTTAAAGACTACCTGCCTTTCACCACCCTTTCACACACCAATGTTTCCACAGCCTTGGGGGCAAGCAGTACTTATTATTATAATGAACATAATCGTCCTTACATAATAATTCGCAAAATCGGCTGACTAAACCTCTTAAGATTACAAGCTCTGGCTGAACTAACCCTAAAACTATGCATAAATGAATGTGGTGTTTACTTACGTATTCTGGCTTCATTTTTTTATCATTTCCTCGGACCACGGTGCGCTCGAGCTTGTCCAAATTAGTTACCAAATATTCCTCATCCTTTAGCCTTAGTTCCTCACTAATTGTTTCAAGATCCCTTACCGGGTTTACGTCGCCATCAACGTGGATGATATCGTCGTCCTCAAAAGCACCTAAGATAAGAAATATCGCGTAGGGAAATCGCCAAATTCAAAATATACTTTACTAACCATGCAGCACGCAGTAACAAGTTCGAAGCAAGTAGTACGTGTGTGACGTACGACACGACTTTACTTCCAGCTCATCGTGAAAGTGAAAGCACCCTAATCGGATATTGTCATTAATCCTAATAATGCCTATATTATTTGACTTCGTCAATTACAATCAAAATCAGTATATGTATCATTAAAAATTTCTTTTCTAGGGTTATGTGAGATTATTCCATTTGTAAAAGGTTTTAATTTTAAAACGCAATTTCTAAACAAAACTAAATGCTTTTCTGTTGTAAGTATGGATGCATTATGCATACACATCCTGATATGTTCATTCTCACTGCTGACTCTGGAATTGTTTTATGATGATTTACAACAATCACAGACAAGCAGAACATTTAATGAGTTTCTGGCACCGAACATATATTTGTGCACGTCTGGGCGAGACGGACGATGACGGGTTGCAAACAGTTGAAATATTTTCATGTAATAGCTTTGAAAAGGCAAAATCAGACATGTCTGCTTGTGAGTTGATGACCGTGGTTATGTTATTGATATTAAGTGTATTATGATCATTATGGCTCGGCTCGGCTTGCTCGGATGCAAAGCTTCCCTTTTTCCAACAGGTACAACTCTTGAGCATCTTATTATTATTGTTGGACTTGCCCGTTGCCGTCGGTCAGAAATCTTTGAAGCTACGGAATAATGGGAATCGAGAGTTGAGATAAGAGTAAATGCCAATGCTTACAATTAGATAAATGTATAAGCACCTCAGGTGAATACGTATTAAAAATTGGTTAAGTAATGAGTAAGAGACTCCAGCAACGTCATTTATCGGCTATACTCGCTTCTACATGAAATTAATGAAATTACGTGAAAAGGGGGTAATCCGATAAACATTTCTTGAAACTTTGAAATCATAAGTGACGGAATAAGTGGAAGCATGAATACCTATGAATACGACCACATAAGCTATAGTTTTTATACATACAAATTATAAAGGATTTGATTGATACAGATATAAAAGAAAGGTGCAGAATACAGACAAACGCACGAAGCCAGAACGGAATTAAGGAATCTTCCCAACCCTCGTTTGGTCTTGCGTTTCAAGTGGCCACACGTTTAACATACGTACCTTTATATTTAAGGACAATTATGTCAAATAATGAAACCAACGTCGGGTACGTTGTCTGGTTAAATGTATACAGTTTCAGACGAGATCCATAAACTCTGAGAATTTTTAGAATAATAACTTCTCTTATCATAATGATTTCTTGTTATTTCATTTCAAGCAAACAAATTACTTGTTCGCTCAACTCCACTAAACTCTGAAGGTGACTAATATCCTATCATAACATAACCCGCATAAGTGTACAAGATGTGAACTACGTGCCCTTTTTCCTTTACTCGGTCGTAATGATCCCATCGTCTGTCTAGTCATATTAATGGGCCCCTCAGAAGTAACAAAAAAATGCTTTATTTGCTGAAGTTGTCTTCAGTCAGCTTTTCAGCATCATCCCAACATAACGTCGTCGGGATGGTTAGCCACGTAAATCCGTGACCTATGCCCTCTTGCAGACCTTTAGAGATACTTAAACGGCGACTGAATCCTATGCAACTTTTCCATGATATACAAGGATGGAAAGGGTTATAAATGGGTGAATAATTGATAATGATACATTTTTGTTTTTCTGTATAACTGTTTGATTGCTTACACATAGAAGCGTGTACATTAAAAGAAGAACCATAGCGGAATTATAAGCAAGTTTGTTGTTTCAAAAAGCACACTTTCCCTTTTCCTCAAATAGGTATGCATGTTATGTTGCTACAAATTCTAAAGTTCAAATCGTTTTTGCACTTACGACAGACATGGAAAATTGCGTCACACGCCCTTATGTGCGATAAGAAAGCGTTTCCCAGTCCTTGACCCTGGCTGGCTCCTCGTACAAGACCGGCAATATCCGTTATGTTAAGATATGCGGATACTTTACTAAAAGCAGAAACAATCGAATTTTTAATAACCAATATCAAACCAATAATATGCTAATAACTACAAGGCGAGGTTTGGGAAAAATACGAGGATTGATGGGAGGTGCTAAACGGTCCCTGCTAACTCAAAAAATTAACGGAATCTTGGAGCTTGGCCCCGACTCTCTCGAGCTGGAAAAACTAGAGTACCCTACTTCAGCGAGAGAGAGATTTGTTCCAACATACGTTTAAGAGGGGTTTCATTTATGAATAAATCCTTGCTGATATTATTTGCAAATTGCGTTACCGGGTCAAAAACAAAACCTTTTTTTGCAGCCTCGGGTCGGGAGACGGGACTGGCTATGCAACATTATAAAGCCCGAAGTTGACCATTACCAAATTACCATAATGAGTAATTGCCATTTGTGAATGATGAATTTATGAAAAATCAAAAATGTTAAAGTATATAGTTTTATCTACTCACCTGGCAGGTTTATGGTAGTCACAAAGATAGGTGAACCTGTCATCTGGAACGGCTACCCTACGTAAAGGATCAATAGATTCACATGAAAATATGCAATTTATGCAATTATTTGATTACGTCAGTTCAAAGCCAATAATACCTACTTGCGATTTATAGCAACAAGTGGCATAAGGTTTCCCGTGTATTTTGTCAATGCTGTAGCATAACTAACATTAAAGTTATGTTATAATTATAAATCGCATCGGCGCGGGCGAAACCCCAAATGATCTAGTCCGACCCGATAAAGGTTATTGAAAATAACGTAATTAATTTTTAAAAAAATCTAATGCATTCAAATAGAGGAAACACTGGTCAATTGTCAGTAGCATCGATTTGATATGCGAATTTGCCAGTTTGGCTGTAGCTGTTTGGAGGTCAATTTTTTCATATGAAATCCACCGACTGCGACTTACGAACAACCACACGTTTTATCTTTATTCCAGAAGAAAGATGGGAAAGTACAATTATGCATGCACAGTTAAACTTGCTTGGAACGTGTGTGAATAATCTTTTTCGTTTAAAAATGCTACGTGTAAATTTTAGCACCCACTACATTCCGCATCCCATACTCATCAATTAACACTACAAACTCAATTGGAATGTATTGGACTACTTCAAAATCAAATTATTTTATAGGTTCAAAACAAAGCATTGATATAACTTTCTAACCAAATGCCTTCCTTGCTCCAACCTCCAAAAATGTCAAGTGCACATTTTACTAGTAAACCGTCTGAAATCGGGTTCGAGTAAATTTGAATTTCAATACCGTCAACCGTTGGGGGACTAACGGCGTCTTTCCCACATTTCTGGCAGCAATATTTTTGAAATTGACTCTACGCGTGTAATCTTTTCAAACTCAGACAAAACTTGGAAGGAATTGCACGGCTGACATATTTCACATGCAAAAATTACAACAAGAATGCCTACAAGCACAAGCATATAAAAAGGCAATTAAAAAGTGCATAGACCACAAACACACTCGATACGTGTCCTTGATTTTATTTATTATGATTGTTGATTTAAATGCATTTTGACAAAATCCTTCTGTCCTTCCAATCCCTCCTCATTGAATTGACAAACGAAAACATAACTACCTATAAAGGACTAGCTAGCCATTTGGTGTAACAGATGATGATCAATGACGATAGTGCAGTCATTGTTTTAAATGATATGATAACTGCTGAGTGCTGAATTACCAAAACTACTAACTACTATACCATCAATAAGACTTTTGATTTTGACGTTGTTTGTTGTTTACAATACAAAACAAAACGTAACTAAATAATATTTATAAATAAATCATCCGCATCCATCCCTCCCCTCCCTCCTGTCCCTACACTCAACCCGAAACATGCATAAAGCGCCGTCATCCAACACTGTTAACTGTCCACTGACAATGAATGACGTTATCACGTTATTTTAGCATTAAGCACATTTAAACTATAATATTTATGATAACTGCTGATGAGTGCTGAATACCAAAACTACTAACTACTACCATCAATAAGACTTTTGACGTTGTTGTTTGTTACAATACAAAACAAAACGTAACTAAATAAAATTTTTATAAATAAATCATCCGCATATTCCGCATCCATCCCTCCCTGCTGTCCCTACACTCAACCCGAAACATGCATAAAGCGCCGTAATCCAACACTGTTAACTGTCCACTGACAATGAATCACGTTATCACGTTATTTTTTTAGCAAGCACATTTAAACTATAATATTTTTTTAAATATAGAATAATAAAAAGTTGACTTATTTTCATTGGGATCGATGGTACAAAAGGGGAAGTTTTCAGCCGGGATGGCACTTTTCGTGATAACATTGAAAAAGGTGGACTTTCCCACATTTGGCAATCCCACTATTCCAACTTTTAAATTGGTTCCGACACGGCCCAGCAGCACTGTTTTCTCCGCTTGTGGCTCCTTTTTCGGTGGCATGATGGTTATCCACTCACTGGCTGGCTTATGGCTAAAACTGGAACTGGATGATAACCGGCTATATATTCCACCAAAACAGAAGATTCTCAGAAAGCAAAAGCTTCTTCTCTGGAAAATTTGACCAATTCACCGCACCACCCACAAATGTACTGGATGCACTGGAGGTTAATTTTCCGTACAAAAAATGAAGAATCACTGGAAAACCGGCTGTCAATATATATTTTGTAGGGAAATATTGTGTCTATAAAAGAGTGAACATGCCCTGCATATGGGTTTTGGAGGAACCGGGAGATCATTTTAAGTTGTGCACATGAAAAACAGTTGATGCGTCATGGAGTTGGGACAATACTTGTCAGATGGCGAGAACAACTCTATCCCTGAAAACGCGTTTGGAGTTGTTGGGTTTGCGTTTACCATTTAATACTTATTATGAATCTTTGTCAGCAGTGTGGGTTGCAGGGAGGTAATACTAATTAGTAATTAATAGGATTTAGATTGGGTTGTAAGATGAGCTCTTATATGTAACATTTCGAGAAAAAAAGATTCAACTTATTAGTAAAAATTAAAAATTTTAAAATTGCAACAGGATTTCGTTTATACCTGTACCTGTATTAGATAAATATGTCAAATAAATACATAGACAATACATATACCTTTACCTTCATCAACATTTAGTTCGTTAATAGTGTTACAGTATATAATTAATTGAATGTAGATCGAATTAAAAATCGTCAGTTCATACGTCATTCATAAAAGGCATCGTACGTACTAGCTTTGTAATTTCTTTCATGATAATTATTAGATGTGCATTATATTATGCATGCACTATATTATGCGATGCTGCACAAGTCATCACAAAACAAATTTCGTTGTAATTTAGTATAATGTGAGTAATGTATGAGGTTTTGTTGGGAGCCAGTACCAGTTTACAGAACAAATAACCTAATTCCAGTTTATCTGACTATACTGACCGAGCATAAATGCATATTATGTGATGTGTGTGGTAATACTCGTAGTTAGGAGATGCACCGATGTCTGTCTGGATCCGTATTCTGCTTTGCACACGAAGGATACTTAAAATAGTCGTACGCGTGTTAAGTACTTTTTGGCATGTGCATATATATGTGCAAAATCATAATATGTACAGTATGCGTGTGTAACTGATTTATCATATCATACCTCTTACCACAGTGCAGTCACAGTGGTTAAATGATATGTGAGAAAACGTTTCATATGTGCATTTATTATATTATTTTGACGTTTTAAGCCCAGTTTTGTGATAGAAAATATCTTAAACCATATGTACGGGAACATCGCATGACAATATTTAGGTAGGTATTTCTCCAGACGACTCTTCGCGTTTATTTGCTGTCCATCTATTTAGCCGTCCTACAGGTTCCAGTACGATTTGTTGTTTAATTAATCTTACGCAAAGTTCTGATTTACTAACATTGTCACCAATGTCAGTTAATTAAATGTGTATAATATGGCGTGTGGAACATGTGGAGCTGTAGGTCACAACAGACGAACTTGCACGAGTAAATCAAAAAATGTGGAAGCAGCAGGGTCTTCAAAAAAGATAGAAAAACCACATTCAGTTGTTACTCCTACTAACACTCGGTCCTTCAGCTCACAAACCTCTACTCCTGTGAATGATGTGAAAGACGCTATTTTATCAGGAAGGGATATAAAAGCCAATGTGTTAACTTTGCATGAAGTCCTTCACGATATAAAGGAGTCTACAAATACAAAGGGAAAGAGTAAAGCCAAAGTTTCGATTAAGAAATTCGAAGAAGTAGTTAGTTCATCTACGTCAACAAAGCAACACCCGAAAGCGAAACCAGCAGTGTGCAATAGTGGAACACAGGAGACTCTGGATAATCGAAAGACTAAACATCCTGTCCAGGGTGAAAACTGGCTTAATACAGATGCTCAAACCCGACTTCGACAAGGTTAGCCAAACTTTACATGACATACATCATTCCCAGGCCTAATTATACTGTAAGTCTTCATTAAATTCCCCGTTACTAAAATCATCTTTAAACACTATTTCGTTAATAAAAGGGCCCTCAAAGGAAGACGGTGCCGGGCACATCTATATATACATAATCAGCAATCCATCTTGTGAAGCCGATAAAAATTGCTACAAAATTGGTTTATCCAAAGATCTTCCAGCTAGACGTATATACGCACAGGAGAAGGCGAATAAGCAGAAATATGACGCTGTGTTCTCGGCTGAGACCCCGTACAGATACCTAACAGAAACCGTGATTCATCGCCAGCTAAAATCTCAACGTACCCCGAAGTCGGATGGAGACGGCAGAACAGAGTGGTTTACCGGAAATAGGGATGAGTTTATTGATACAGTTAAAAAAGTTATTCGAGAAGTTAATGGCTTGTATTCAGAAGTATAAAATTAAACACACTACTTTAGAGTTTTACCTGAAATGCATTCTGTTGTTTTGGAGGTACTAGGCACTCTTTCATGGTTTACACCAAATATTTTCACAAAAGTTTGTATGGCATGGCCAAGATTCACTTTCAGAAGAGAATCTCTGGCGCATGGGGTATAGTACATGAAATTATTAAAACTTATTATTTAAAAAGTAGCCACGCGAAAGTACTGAATTACACGATTCACTCGACTATGCTTCCTTTCCTATATAGATTCAAAGGTTCTCCAAAGACCATAATTGCTCATTGAAGTTCACCACCACTACGTAAGGTTCATGATAAATCATGTAAAGATTTGAATGTTGTTTATAGATTGATACGAGATACTACTTATAAGGTAAACTTAGCAAGTGGGCGACTTGTGCGAATACTGACTGTTAGTTAACATTGTTGCTTACTGCACAATTTGACATTTAAAAGACTGTTGAATTTAGAGATGTTTCTAACCGGCTTATACCATCCATCCATACATACGCTAATATAAAGACTTCATTGCGATTCAATACATTAAAGTTTGATAATATTCCATCCAATGACCATGCAGGAGTAACCGCTTCGGTTTTGTAGGACTTGGTTGTAATGTAAGTGTGAATTTCATAGGATTGTAGATGTAGATATTATAGTAGCAAAGCGGAGATACGTTTTGGGAAACTTCGTCTCAAATTCCAGAGTACCATGTGCACATCTTCCGTAAACCTTCTCGGATGATTTAACCTTAATGAAACAGTAAATTAGAGTCAACACTGTCTGTTATACTGTAGCTCACGTCGTTGCTAGCACCTCATAACTCAAAAATCATTTTACCATAACGGTCCATGTACCTACTTTCTCTTTACTGATGATGCCATGTTGTCGTCTAATAAATGGGTACACAAACAAAAAGGCTGAATCAGGCTGGTGCATTTGCCCCTAGAATAAAGCAGAAGCAGAGCAAACTGTAAGCCTACATCGGTTGTCTCCAATCAATAGAATATCAGTGTCAGTTTAGTATATAGGTAATGTCATTACATTGTCCATTCAGCGTCCCTTTAATAAATTTCAAATGTAATAAAAATGCTTTATAACCAGCACTATAGCATGAAACTCCGAAGGCGGCTGCAGTTGCACCTATCTGATCATGTAGGAACGTGTGCAATAAAAAATATTTATTCATTAAATCCAGTTAAAAATATTCAATGTAGTTTTGAATAGGAAAGGGCGTTTACCAACGTGCTATGTCAGTTTACACTGAGCACAAAAGCCATAATGTAAAAGGTAGCCAAGCAAGCCACATGGCTTTACCCCGAATGCACACTTAGAATGAGTTGAGGTTGAGGGGATGAAGCAAGAAAGAGGAGAATTTGAATGTATGTTGAGCACGAAGTGAATTCAAAATCCAATAAAGAGGATTTATATAAAAATGTGTATTATAGCCTGCACCGAATTTAGGAGTCAGCGGTGGCATTAATAAATTTTTGTCATCGCACAATTCGAGGTGTGGCTATTTAGTGTGAGGATCGGAGGCTATACATATTTTTTAAATCAGGTTGAGCTTGGACAATGCCTGACTTCAGCTGGCTATTCTATAGAAATGTAAATACTGCGGAGGATTGTTGAATGCTTACTTTTCATGTTCACACTATAAGAACTTTTGTCACTTTTGAATATATGAAATGCTTTGTACTTCCGAAATATCGGGTGTCCCACTTCACCCATTCGTTTCGAATCCACCCGACTCTTAAAAAGATATAAGTATCAACATATGTAGTGAGTTCACATATGTATGTATGTAGTTGCTACTTGCAAAAGCAGTCATCTTCAATCATCAGTTAGTTTATGAGCATTATAGCTTTCCGTTTTCACACATATATGTATACTCACTATATCATCAGTAAAGTCAACATTCTTTTGAATACAGTAGTTTCACACCGATTTAGGGTTTAGAATTTTATATTTTTATTTTTAAATCGTCTAATCATTAGTAAGTTAAGTTAACAGGCATATTTATTTACCATTCTCGAAGAGAATGATAAGTCAAGTCATTCCTCCAAAGTCCAAACAGGAAATCACTTGCAACAAAGCGATTGTTTGTGTTTGAAGCTATCATAGCCGTAGCACAATCTAAATTCTGGGATGACATATTGACACGTGTCCTCGTATGAAGATTTGTACGCTACAAATCTTACAATTTACAAACATGGGATGCGGTCCGACAAAAAACCTTTGAACAATTCTTTGCGTTTCTGTACGCTATTCAGTAAACAGTGTGTATTAACGATTCACATAAATCGTTGCATTGTAACTCTCATTCACATTACAAATATAATGCTTTGTCAGCTAATACCGACGACAAATCATGATTGAGTAGAAGAAAATGTAGCGATATCCAATATCCAATACACAAAGGAAAAAGCTTTGCTTTTACTTTACCGCAGCATTACTTTACAAATCCACAGTACGAGATACCTACAAGTTTATTACTTTGGACCTATCAAATCTCCTAAAATCATATATTTGCAATTGCAAAATACTTGTCCCTTGATCACGTATAATATATCCTTAAGAATTAAATTATCGAGTAAATTCCCTCAGGGTATATATGTATTAAATATGAGAACTAAACTAGCTTTCATCGGTCTGATTTAACCATTCTTCAAATGTAAAAGTGAGAACAGCAATCATTCATTTTTTTCAAAAACATTTTGTGTTGATCTCTATCTATTTGTATGATTGCCATTGCATTTCAAATGCAATCACAGTCTCTCCCCACTGCAGACAACAATGACCAGTAACAATATCTGAAAACTACCTCACGACATAAGAGCTCACACTTAACGAGAACATTTACCGTGAAAAGTGTTTTTGATTGAGAGTCGTCTTTGTGAAGGATTCGACGCTACGCTCCGTTTAGATTAAATACCTTGATAGTGACACTAAATAACCCTTTTGAAATCAGACTCTCGTTGAGTCAATTGGGCTTAAAAGAGTCGACGAGGGTTGTTTAAATCAAATACAGTCAATTCACTCACTCAATGCTAATCTACTTACGAAATCAATATGTCTTCAGAGTTTGCTGTTTGCCGCTATGCTTCCACTTCCACTTCTCAAGTGTGTTTCCTCACAGCTTTCAATTAGAATCTCATCTTTTCTTACGGCTGCCACCACTAAACTATCAATCTATTCAAATATACTCTGCTTTGAAGAAGAGATTCCAAACAATTGGCAAGCGAAAATCAACACCTTTCTATAGACTATTTCCTAAGGAAATCAAGAGTGTGAAGTATTTTTAAAAGCCCGTGACCGNCTTTGAAGAAGAGATTCCAAACAATTGGCAAGCGAAAATCAACACCTTTCTATAGACTATTTCCTAAGGAAATCAAGAGTGTGAAGTATTTTTAAAAGCCCGTGACCGTTTACATATTGTTTACTGTCAGTATCTGTCATACAGAAGTTGCATGATTGCCTGTGTATGTCCATTGTTCATCCAGTTTTATCATCAACTTGCTGATTCAAGCAGTGAAGAAGGTATAACCAGCCTTAACTAAACGATAAGCTGTTCTCAAAAACACAAGTCAAATAAATACAAATGCACTACGATGAAATTACAAGGTGTTAAGTGGTCATAAATTTCTTGAAGAATCCTCATGTTCGGCTTGTCCTACATGGAAAGAATTAGAAAGCCTCTATTCATACTCTCACTGCATGAAAGTCAGACTTCAGATTTCAAGATAAAAACCAAAAGTTTACT
The DNA here is from genome assembly GCA_036850665.1 of Dicranocentrus wangi. Lineage (NCBI taxonomy): Eukaryota > Metazoa > Arthropoda > Collembola > Entomobryomorpha > Entomobryidae > Dicranocentrus > Dicranocentrus wangi. The sequence goes on along the minus strand of JAANSN010002144.1, from coordinate 3,095 downwards.
GCTGACCAAGTGCCGTCAGTATCGCTGTTGTAGCTGATTACCCACTTGTTTCTTTCTGCGACTAATATAACAAAACTCCAAGTGTACATTGTTTATTGGGCGACAGACAGGAATCAAGTGTTGTTTCTTCCGATTGATTTCACCTCGCTCATTGTCACACAAAAAAGCTTTCATAACAAGTGCTACAATTCTAATGATTCCTTTTGAAAAGTCTCAAGTGGAGCGCTTTTTCCCTTTTGGAATTCTCTTGACGTTGTCGCGTCATTCGCGTTTGCAGTGATCAAAATCATTGTCATTATCAGATGTATTTAAACAAAGTAACTTTTTTTTCAATACAGCGTCTGCTTTCGGCGCAGCTAGCTCATCCAATATCACCACAAGCTATTGTTACCATTCCGCTAAAGTAATCATTTCCCATTACCTTCGCTAGTTGTTTCAGAAAAGTTTCAATGATCTCTTCAAAAAGAAAAGATGTTCACATTAAAGGAATGAGGGTAGTGTTTCCTCACCCGTCACATTATTACCAGTACCATCATCATCGTTTCGTCAGTATTGGCTCTTCTGTCGCCCCATCTCACTCCATCCAGCTCCAGTAAAGTTTATATAATGACGCCGACAAATTTGCCCTATTATAAGTATAACAGTCTGTATAGTGGATGGAATGGAGTACAGCACATGGGCCTTTTTTCAGTTGCGTGCGTATTCCCTCACAGGAATACCATTCCAGGGCGATGGGAACAATATTGAGTGAGCTAGGGAAAGAGCAAAGATGAAATCAAAGAGATTCTCCGTGGTGAACGTACGTACTTGTGTACACACACAGTTCAACTGTGTATTGGATGGATGGGATAAACGTTATATATATTTCGGGGAATATATAGGTCTATGTGCACACTACACACAATCGGAGCGGGTAAATGTGGCCCAGCAAAGGGGAGTCTGTGGAAGATGCGTTTATTTCTGAGAAAATTTCTTGACTTTTTCTTTCTCTTTTCTTGTCCCTTGAAGCCTCAACCACGCCTACTTTTCCCTCATATTCTTCCAAACAATTTCTTCCTGATTTTTACTCTTACGCAACGCAACCACGATCACCGTATCGTGATGATGATGATGGTAATGGTGACGGGGATGACGACGGCCACGAACGATTGTGTGTGCAGAGTGCGCAAAGAAAAGGAAGACAATATAATACAGCTGACCGCTTTGCATTTAAACACTTGCTTTTATATTCTTTTCCACATTGTTATACTCTTCTCCTTCCTTGATTTTCCTCTGGTGCCGTTTGATCTTCCCGACAGGAACGTTGCGTTGCGTCGCGTTGAGTGAGCGTGGAATATAATGTGAAATGCCTGCATTATTGTATTTGTATATATTATATTCATATTTTGTTTGGGAATTGGTATTTTATTGTGTCTAAAGTTTGCTGATTGTATGATTTTGCGCTCAGGATATTTTTTGTCGTTCCCTTTCGCTTTCTCCTTGACTCCCTGTTTGTCTCGCGTTGTTTGTAAGACATATAGATTTTTTTATAATTTTAACGACTGACTGGTCCCTTTTATGTCACAAATAAATTCAGCAAAGGGAGGGCACAAATATCCCCTCTTTGTCTTTTGAAAGACACGGATCATGAAAACCTTGCCTACAAGTCTTTCTTAACTCATATACATATATACCAGTTGAGTATAGCAATATCTACCTAAGGTTTTCAATAGTATACAGAAAGAGGAAAAAATACTATTAGATATTTTAACTCTGACAAATTACTAATTGATAGACGAAATTTTAAAGTGAATGGTTTTAAAGCACTGACTATGAGTGAGTAACCTTGTGTAAGAGCCGTAATAAAAGTCTTGTCTGACGCTATATAGGTTTACTTTCAAAAAATCCTCATATTCTACTTTGGTTTGCAATTAGTAAGTACATCCTCAAGACGAGAAAGTAGGAGGGTTTTCAGCATGTATATTTTGAAAAGATGCAATCCGCAACAGAAATAATCGTTCCGAATGACACTTTCCTAATCATAAATCCTCTCCTGCAGACATTCGGCTCCACCGTGCTGGTATATGGCAAAGTGGATTGTAGCGGCAGTCGCCGCCGTAAAAACAAGATGATGTCGTTATAGACCAGTCTCTCGGCAAACACAGAGCTATTGTTTCAGTGGATCTGGTGCTAAGAATAGCCTCTTTATGAGATCCCCTGGGATCTTTAAAGCTCCTGAAAACGTCTTTACCTACCTTTTTTACCTGTGCGGCGAGTTGAGAGCAATGCCGTTTTTAGCTTTCCAGAAAAAGGTTGATTTTCTCTTTGAGAGAACAAAAGGATGCACCGAAAATTAACCGACCGTTTCCGCTCGAAATACAGCAATACACCACAAAAAGTACAAACCAGACGACAGGAGAAGGATCCTTTTAAGATAAGTAAATCATTCCAGGCCTTTCCGCAGCAGTGCCAAGTCCATTTTGTCTGGCTAATCCAGGTACAAATAGGTGGCTCTAAATATGAAGCTATTTTCTCGGAACAACTAAACAACTCCTCCCACCGATCCACACAGAAATGGGCCAGTGTCTGTGTGTTCTTTTTCCTGAACTAATTACAAACCATAAGAGTTATTCAGCTCATCGTTTTCGTAAACAAGGGGCGCTTGTATCCTCCTGATCATGTCCTACAACATCACCTTTTAGTTTGAGACTCATGCAGCTTTCGCACATTAACCCTTCCTCTTCTTTACTTCGTAAAACCTCAAGATTTGATAAACTTTCAAAGTCGTCGACTAACTGTACTTGGGACAATTCACCTTGTGGAGATGCAAGCCTTTCTGGTAAAAAGAAAACCCATCTTGTCATTTCGGTACAATAAATTGATTTCCATGTTTTTAGTTCATCAAAAAATACAAAATTGAAACTGATAAATTACCAACTTCCATCTAACAAATCTTAAATTCTATGACAAGGTGAAATTGATCATCAAGATTCTATGACATAAAATATATGTATATGTCATGCAGAGCGGAATTGGTTTTCCCACAATTATCCACAGAAGCATTTATTTAAACAGTCTCATCATAATCCGTAAAAACCAATTTGTTGCCTCCATAC
>JAANSN010002143.1:0-26325 GCA_036850665.1 Dicranocentrus wangi | reverse complement strand
GTGAAACATAAAGTGCTGCGCTGAAAATAAATGACATGTTCTGGAACTCTGGAATATTGCCATTTCGGAGTATGACGTGTGTTGTACGTCTAGCTAGATAATGAGGAAACCATGTGGTCGCGTCGTAGGGAATACAATACGGTATTTTCGGTATTGCTTATTTAAACAACTCAAAATCTGTTTTGTCTTGTCTGAGGCTATCTTAAAATGTGTGCTTTTTGCATTATATCCATCTCACAGTTTACTTCTGCTGATGTGAGCTTTCCGAAAAATATTCTATATTCTTTCAAGCACCGATCACCAATCATCAGTGCCAACGTAGCTGAACTCCATTGCAGAGTGGTATGTCGTCGTATTTCGTTTTGTAGAAATATTCTCAAAGTTAAAAGTGACTAGTTTCAATAGATTCCCCGAGAAATATGAAATATTTTCTCATTTTTGTAATTCTATTCCTGGGAATTTCCACGTAAGATGAGTTTATTTTGCTAGTTTTTAAATGTCTCAAGTTTGTTTTTAAACAAAAAAAAACTCGCTTAGACTTTCAGTGGCTGATGACGAGGACAGTGATATATACGACAGTAGTAGTGAAGAAGATGACATATTCGTGGGTCCGTTCTTGCTTCACTTTCCACAAGAGCAAAGGCTGGAGCCAGGTGAAACGGCGGAATTCACTTGCATTGTGAAATTGGACAAGTATAACACGTCATACTCGGTACGCTACTGGTACAATAGTCGTCGTGTGTAAAAATGTACTTAATTTTGAATATTGAGTTATGTTTATTATTAATTTTTTTTTACACAGATGAGATGGCGACTCCACCAAGTTCCCACCTGGCACGATGTTGTACTAAACACAACGGTGAAAAATGGTGACCCTCGATTTAGCGTGAAGCAGGTTAAGGATACCGAGCAAGGGTTGGATGAATGGACACTTACAATCCAAAATGTGACTCGGAAGGACGACGGCTTGTACCATTGCAAAATTATGAGGGATGATATCGGGCATGAAGTGAGAGTGAAGGTGAGTGTATTTCATTATGGTCTAGGATGTGATTGCAATGCAATGCATATCATGTAACTTTTAACTGTTATTGTTTTCTACTACTAACTTGTCAGGGAGTGACACTTTATTATTCCAAAAATGCAAGATTGTACGTTTTGAAGACTGATGACGACAATGATGATGATGATGATGTGGCAGACGTGGTGTGGTGGAACAGCTTGTGGAAGAATGCTACTTGTGTTAACATTTTTCATCTTGTATTTATTTAATATAACTTAACCCCAATAAACAGAGAAAGCTAAAGCGTTTTGAAGTTTGAAAATCTTCTGTTTTGTACTCCTTTAAACGTTTTTCAATTTAAGGAAGGACAAAAAACCAACCACTTTTAAACCTGAATGGTGTGCTAAGAAAGCACACTTCGGTTTGATGTAGTCACACACGGTAACAAATGTGATGCGCTATGTATTGAGTACTTAGCACAATATTAAGAATTGATATATGCGAACGGAATGAGTAAAAGATAAAAAACGCTAAAAATGCATTACAATGCTACTCATCATATCTCATGTTTTCCATCGGATGCTCGTGCTGCCAAACCTTAATTGCTTAACGGTGAGTATTTTACTCGTGTTGGAGACTTTAATTCTGGGAGAAACAACGTATAAGGCCCTGTTTTTATTTATATAGTGGTTTAACGGGTTGCAAATGTGGTTGTTGGAGGAGGGATAGTGGTTCGGTACGAGTAGGAAAGCAACGAAGGTTACCGTATTCTAGTGCTGGCTACTAACATCCTGTATAAATCATGATACCAGACTCATCGACCAACAAGAAGAAATATGCGAAGTATGAAGTCACCTATGGAACGCACTTCCATAAAGCTACAATTAAATGTATCATTATCTATAACTTTATTGGATACACTAATAATTATTAAATTAAATCCTAATTTGCAATATAAAAACATAACAAGGAAATCATGAGACAATGAACAATATTATTATTATGAGTATCAGTAAATCATCATTTCGGTTTTTAATCATGTAGTAGTCGGATATGTATTATGTACATGGGTAGGAGTAGGCAAACAAAAACAAAACAAAAAATAGAAACACCATTGGATTATGCATTTGTCAATATCTTACCTAAAAGTGGAGAAATAGCAGATTCGTGGCTCTCCGGTTGGACTCCACGGGCAGTAAGAGTAAGACATATAGTTATAACTGACTGTTTCATTACCACCTTCGACGATAATTAAAATAATTTAGGGTTTGATACACGAATTACTGCCCCTTCTCTTACAGTAATTATTGCATTGCAATGTAATAATATTGATATGCTTGTGCTAAGTCTCATTAAATTTAATGAACATCGGCCATTTTAGTCTTTCCAGATTTTTTTCTCTCTCTCACTTCCAATAGCTCAGTGTTCTCCCACAGCTTGTTTCTTGTACTATTTCGTGTGCAAATCCGACAAAATGCTAATTGTCACGGGCACCTTAGACGTGATATTCCAGTATCTCGACAGCTTTTCTCCAACCATCTTCCTGTTTAGGAGACCATGTCCGTACAAGTGGAACTCCACCACGGAGTTGTTTCGCGTTGTTCCTACATTTCGGAAACGGAGTGTTTTCATACTAATGTTGGCCACAATTGTTACAACCTTGCTTCTTGCTGAACACCTGCTCAAGCCAACAATAAGCATCCAGGAATACTTATTGTTCATTCGGTTTTTCGGAGTGTATTCGTGCTCCAGCCTGATAAACATTTGGTTTATACGGGAACATACTGGCGATGTCGTGGCCATTCTAAATGGGTCTTTTGCAATTTGAACGAGGCCTTCAACTTGGGAGTCGAGATGCACCCTTTGCGGCTGGATTAAAACGGACCGGTTCGAAGCCAGCATTTTTCTTAAAGTCATTTCGCAGAGTGGCCATTCTAAGCGTTACACTGTCAGCAGTAACTGCAGCGAGATCTCCAAACCAGCCATCCAACCCACTTGCTATATTCGCTCCATTTTGGTTGTCTGAATTTTCTCCGAAAGTGCAAGTATTTTTTAAAATCGGTACATTCCTAAGTTCCTGGTTGATATGGTACACGCTGCTGTTGTACTCGAGTACCGTAATCTTTCTCGACTGTATTCTCATAATTTTCGGTATGAGGTGCATGCTCTCTGCGGTGCAACGGGAATTTTCAAGAGTATCCTTCGACAAGCAAGAAGGTTGGGGGCTGGTTCAAATGCAGAAAAAGGGCCAAGTATTCCGTCAAACCCAACTAATTGTAAATAATTACAATTTAATCCACAAAGCCTACATGATACCGGCTTTTATGATGACGGCGTCATCCGGGGCAATTGGCAGCTCCTATTTTCTCATCCGCTATTCCAATCAAATGAATTTTTCTACTGGAATGAGCATCACTCTAAGCAGCGTGGGCTCATTTGTGATTATGGCGTCTGCCTTTTCTCAGCCAGCGTCATTGTACAGACTGGGATTACAGCAGTTTGACTGGGGTGCCAAATATATTGCTAAGGTGGCGCACAACAAACTCGTTTTGAGGTGGTTGGAAAGATTTAGAAAGAGCTGCCCCATGCCGAGGATTGAGTATCTAGTGGGAAATTATTTCGACGCAGTGAGTCCCATCAGGATTGTGGCTTTTTGTATTAATTGTGTCTTGAATTTAGTTCTAGTGAAGCTATAAATGTTGAAATAAATCGCGTAATTAACAAGTGCTTATTTGAATGTAATTAAATGTAATTCAAGCTGAATCAATAGCTTCCCCCAAGTTTAGCCCAAGGTCATAAAATTGTATCCTCGGAGAAAATAAATTTCATATTTAATCATTCATGAATCATGGATATTGTACCATGTGTTTGCACGCTTGCACGTAATTGGCCACGTGTTTCCATTTTTATAAATGACTTTAGTATCGTCTACTGGTACATGTGCTATCATTCATATTCGCACGTTGTCGTTAGTATTTAAGAAAGATAAATCCACCGATTTGTCAACAGATAAAATCATTTGCAAACTCATTCAGAAAACACATTATTCCAGATTCCAGCATAAAAATATGCACACAAAATACCCTTTATGTGCACGTAGGCGGTATAATGAATGATATTGGTAACTCATTGGCAATTGGAAATATAATATCAACAACCCACTACTTAACGTAGGCACAGACCCAACCCAACCACAGTCAATTATCTGAACCTTTAGTAGTTGTAGTGTAGGTAAGTAATTGTACGCCATAATCACATAACTTTAGGTATGGTTATTTGTTGACATATAAATTACTCTTTCCAATTACTACTGATTATATACATACTTCCTTACGAATTGAATATTTCAGTATAACTTTGCGAAAACTGAATTTCTTTCTATTCAGTTCTTAGTGTTCTCATTCTCTCAAACAGTGCTTGTGTTTGCGTTACCGCTAATGCTCTTGTTACATCGACGAGGATGCTACTTGTAACGGGAATACTTGATGTGGTTATCAGCCTTACGGACACTTTTTCCCCACCCATTATTTTATTTAGGAGGCCACGTCCGTATAAATGGGACCCCACAACGGAAGAATTTCGCGTAGTCTCCGCATTTCGGAAACGAAGCATTTTCCCATTTCTAATGAGCATCCTTGTTGCATGTCTACTGTTTTCTGGATACTTGCTCAAGCCATCAATAAGCATCCAGGGATATTTACTTTTCATTCGTTTCTTCGGAGTATATTCATGCTCAAGCTTGGTAGTCATTTGGTTTCTCCGGGAAAATAGTGCAGAAATTGTGGGCATCCTAAATGGACTTTTACAATTCGAACGGGGTCTTCAGCTTGCTAGCAGAGATGCCGCCTTCGCGACTGAATTGAAACGGGACGGTTCCAAGGTAGCCTTTATCATGAAGATTTTTCGCAAAATGGGATATTTAAGCGTCACGCTCACTGCAATATCCGCAACGAAATCGCCTGATTTGTTTTACAATCCCCTTTGTGCGTTTGCTCCGGTCTGGATGCCAGACTCCTCGCGGAAAGTGCAAATGCCTTGGAGAATTGCGACATTCGTGAGTTCGTGGTCTGCTTGGCACACGTGCATGGTGTATTTGTGCAACATGATATTTATCAACTTTATTGTCACAATATTTTGCTTGAGGTGCATGTTGTCCGTCGTCCCCAGGGAATTTACGAGGCTATCCTCTGACAGCTTTGTTGAAGGCCGAGGACTGGTTCAAATGCAGCAAAAGGGATTGATATTTCGACAAGCACAACTTCTTGTGAATAGGTACAACTCCATTCACAAAGCCTACATGATACCGTGTCTACTTCTGATGATGGCATCTTCTGGTATTGCATGTTGGTACTTTCTCATCCGCTACTCCAGTCAAATGAGTTTTTCGACAGGAATGGGCATGTCGGTAAGCAGCTTTGGAGCATTTGCAGTAATGACAACTGCCTTTTCGCATCCTGCCTCGTTGTACAGGTTGGGGGAGAAACAGTATGACTGGGGAGCAAAATATATTGTCAATGTGGCGCACAACAAAGCGATTGTCAAGTGGTCGCACAAGTTTAGATTAAGTTGCCGCACGCCCAGAATTGAGTTTCTCGTGGGGAATTATTTTGACTCGGTGAGTCCCATCAGGATTCTGGCTTTATGTATTAATGTTGTATTGAACTTGCTACTTGTGAAATTGTAAGTAGATATACGAGATGATACTCCTCTGTAAGCAATAAACGAATGATACTGGTTTAATTCTACGAATTAATTGATTTGCAGTCGTTGTACATGTCACATTATTCAATATTAGCTCATAGCAGGGGTAAATTCAAACAATAATGTTCAATTTATACTGACTTTCAATATATTTGACACAAGGAAGGACTGTCCGGGTGATGAAATTATTGATTTAATAAAATAAAATAAAATCGTGCTTTCCGACACACGCATGGAAAATGTAGCGAAATGGTTGTCGCATCTTTACCAGGTCGGGAGCAAGGAGCAATTTCCATGTTCATATATATGCAGGTACAAAAAGGCGACAGTGGGTATATTTTAATATGATACTATGTTGGTTAAGATCCATTTCTCGAAATCCAAAACGAATTAAACGATTGGTTGGACGCATCTTATCCATCTTACTAGCAACAGTCAACATTTATCAAAACGATTGTATGATCATTTTGAGATGGATCCTGCTACAACTGGCATACGTTCATTTTATTACGGGGCGGGGAGGGTATTTCCCCTGCTCTTATTTGTCTATCGTGATTATTATATCATTTAACCTGGGTATGTCCAAAGTTTCATTTTTTAAAAGTTTTCCTGCCAAAATGGCGACATACAGCAGGACAAACTCGACAAATAGCTTTAGTCAGCGATGATATATTCGCATTTGTAAATTAATTAATCATTTGTTGGAATTATTGACATTGGTCAAATAGCCAATCCCCATATTCCTAGTCTACAAACATCAGACGAAATCCAAACGTGATTAAAATCTTTCACAGAGCATTAAAATTAAAACTTAAAGTTCTTAAAGTTAAAGTGTCAATGACGAGGAACATTCTCACTGGGGATCTCCGATTTCCATGTAGTACTTCAACAATAGCTGGAAACGTGGAAACGACAGTAGTCTTTGAAAATGTTTACCGAAAGCTGCATCACAGTATTTAAAACCCAAATTGCCCTGTCAACTTTTCTGTCTTCCATGCCGTACCGATGGGAACAAGAAAAATTAATATATTCATCTATTGAGGCTCCCATTTTGCTACGAAAATCAGGAATAAAACTACTTTTAACCTGGATCTACTTTACCGTTTTAGTAGTTCGGTTATATGGAATAGGGCTCTCCAAGGAAACCCTCTTGTCAGCTTCTTCCTTTCTATTTTGGTTGGCTGGCCACGGTGGATCCGGGTTGGTTGGATATGGTCTGCTTTCAAAAGGGGATGGCGTTTGTTGGCTGGTCAACCAAACCATAAAACTCTCTCGTCGACGAATTTACAAGGGTGTGTTAATTAAAATAATACAAACACTGCTTCCAGAATAATACTACCATTTTGATTTTTCAGGCAAATCGTCAAATCTGCTGTATTACATCCTACTCTACTGGATATGCATCATTCCTCTTCTGACCATTCTTTGGCCGGTGATCTTCTTGATATATCCCTGCAACCCCATCTTTCTCTACTCAACAATCTCAAAACCCTGTATTCCTGCTGACGTTACAGGGAAAACAAAAATCTTATTTTACTTGATAGAAGTGATAGTCCTGCTCCCAGTGTGCGCGTATGGGTCCGTGGCAACAATGCTCCTGGTCATTATCATTCCTTGTCTCAACAACTTCACCACTCGACTCCGCAGTTACGGGAGATTAATAAATACAATGAAATTAGGGACAGTGTATAAAGACAAAACAAACAAGCAGGGAACCATGTATCGGGAACTGCAACTTTTATTTAAGTCATTTAATGAGTGTTTTCAAGATTGGGTGATGCCGGTAATATTTGTAGCTGGAGCCGTGGCCAATGTTAGCTCCTTATTTTCCCTAATCATGCTACACAACGAGGCGCCAGCATTTATATCAATTTTGTATTTGCTAATGCTCCTCTTTGTGGTTACATTTGACATTTTCGCAATTGAGTTTGCCAGCCGACCGATTTCCACTTCGAAGGCGGTGAAGCAGCAATGGAAGCAGGATCAGTATAGCCACAAGTGTGCCTGGTTAGGAAAGTTTTCAAAGTCATGTAGTACTTTGGCTTTGTATACGTCCCCGTCGTTGATAATAGGAAGAAATCGATTGGCTCTATTTCTTCGGTTTTGCTTGCAAAGAACGATATTGCTGGTGGTATATACCAGAAGGTAGGCAAAGATTTCAATTTAACTGCAAGTAGATGCAGGATGTAATAGATGCACTTCCCAGTGGTTCAAACATCGGGAGCTTTTCACAACTACAAGAATTAGGTTTACATTTTTAAGCATTTGTAAAAAATGTGTTATTGCATTCATTCACTAAGAGTTCATTGTTACATGAAATGGGCTGTCAGATATTTACCTAGTATTTTCATAGGACATTACGGATGCTAGGTTTTGTATTTAGGAACAGTTCACACAACGGCGCTGAATAAATAAACACATGATAGAATGTTCGTTAGAAGATTCCTTAATATTATTATTTATTGTTTTCACATAGCGCCTCATACATTATTGTTAAAATTCTACGTATTTTTACTTTTTACACCTGAATTTTTAAACTTTTAAAAGAATCAAGTTCAAAACGCAATTAATACAAAAAGCCACAATTCTTAGGGGACTCACGGAGTCAAAATAATTTCCAACAAGATATTCAATCCTTGGGGTGCGACATGATCTTTTAAATCTGTCCAACCATTTTATGCTAACTTTGTTTGCTACCATTTTTACAAGAAACTTGGCACCCCAGTCAGCCTGCTTTCGTCCCAAGGTGAATAAAACTGCTGGGTGGGCAATGGCTACTACCATCGACACAAACGGACCCCAACTAGCTATTAAAATACTAGCCTTTGCAGGCCCACTCAGGTGACTTGAATGTCTCAAGAAAAAATACGTATTGAATATTCCGGACAATGCCATTATCGCCAGTGTCCATGGAATCACGTACGCCTTGTGAATCGAGTTGTAGCAATTCACGAGAAGTTGGGCTTGGCGAAATATCAATCCTTTCTGGTGCATTTGATAGTAGCCCGCTTCCGACACTCTTAAAAACTCCCTGGGAACTGCCAAGAGCACACACCTCAGCAGGAAGATCGTCACAAAAAAGTTTACAAAAACTAGGGAAAAAAGGTATAAGAGGAATGTGTACCATGTCAACACAGATATCACAAAAATCATCAGTCTGCCAACTAGTTCATTCCGGTGGGATATTTCAGGTGTCATCCAGTACGGGGTCAGCACACAAAGAGGGTTGTAGGGAAGGTGGGGAGATTTTGCTGCTGTGATTCCTGACAATGTCACGCTGACCCTTACAACCCGACGGAACAATTTAAATAAGCGGGCTGTTCGAGAGCCACCTCGTTTCAGAGTTGCTGCAAACTCTAAAGTATAGGCTTAATAAATTAGCTAAAAATTGTACGTTTATGTAGAATTTGTAAGGTAGGGGTGATGATGACGATATACCTGGGTCTCTAGTTTCAACTCGGATCCCTCGCTCAAACTGCAACAGTCCATTTAGGATGTCCACAAATTCGCCGGTGTGGGTACGGAAAAACAAAAAGCTTATCAATCCGCTGCCAACGTATACCGCAAAATACCTTAGAAAGAGCAAGTATTCTTGAATCCCGAAATGGGGCTTTAATGCAGCGTAAGTGAAGAGAGAAAGTGTCACCCCGAGACAATTCAAAAGTATGAGGTACGAAAGCTTGTGGAATGAGTCCACAGTGGCAAATTTCTCCCTCTTGTAATCCCACTTGTACGGACAAGGTCTTCGAAAGGGGATCCATGTTGAGGAGAAGCTGTTAGCCAGTCGTGCTACTTCGTCTAGAGTACCAGTGACCAGCAGCATATTGGCAGAAGTCAAAACGCGTGTGATAGGCAAAACAAAGAGTCGAGAATGGAGGTTTTGAACCATTATTCTTTCTAACGAACCTAATTTTTTGTAGTAATAATGCCAGCGATGTATAGCGCATTTTCAATGAATAAATATATAGAAATACAGAAAATGAGGATACAGCTAAAGCCCTGCCCTGTGTTTAGGCCAATAATTATTGCTGTCACCATTAAATTTTACGACCCTTGTGTTTATATTTGTTAAAATGATTGATGCGGAAATCCCAATTCCATTTAAAAATTAATTGAGCACTAATGAGCTGTGGCTGTGTGTATTCCTATAGAGTCCTTGCTTATTATGTCAACCCACGTTAAATGGTGCGGGTTGTACATATGTATTAGTACTACATTTTTGGGAAAAAGAAGGATAACAGAGGTAAAATTAACAAACTTGTAGGGTTATAACAACTAAATGAGCGAGACAAATTAGTCAGAGGCGTGTTTATATAAATAGGTAGGACAAAATTGATTTTGATAAAAACTTTCATTCAACCTTATTCAACCTTCAAATAATTATCAAGTATTGCTCCACATCCCAAGACCGAAGACCCACACAAACTGGACATTACACGTAATGCATAATATTGCGTCTAAATTAAATTTTAAACTAAAAACAAACCAGCACACGCTTATTAGACTTGCGACCAGTAGTACCCCGTAGCATTCTTTTAATTCCCGCAAAGTTGAATCATCAGTTAGACCATGAACGCTCGAATTGGATTTTCACCTATGTTAAGCATTCCTCTTCCTACGCAGCAAAGGTCGAAGATGTTATTAAAACATGAATTTGAAATTAATATACGTATAACTTCACATTTAAGAGATTCGGTATATTTCCAAATTATTATGAAGGGGATTTTAGGAGTAAACCTCATGCTGCTACCCTAGTTGATGTCCATGTTTTTAGGCAGGGAATGCTCATACGCCAGTGCAGCAGCCAGACTTGACTGCCGTCAACTTTCACTCACAAGAAACACGAATAGATCAAACAACTATTTAATGTTATATGTCGTAGTTTAGCAATTTTGCCCAAGTGAATACCAAACTCATTTATCAATTTATTAGCGTAATAATATTTTGATGTTTTCAATTTATTGTTCATGCCAAGCAAAAGACGACGACTGTTTTATTTAGCCGATTTAACCGTACGCAGGGGATTTAATAATTTGAATAAAACAGGATTTAGAAAATGTGAACCTCCGTTCAATAAATTGAGACATCAAGGAGAACTAATTTTCCTAAGTTTTCGCTCACCACTTATTTCCACCGCACATCCTTGGTTGAAGAAACTCGCGACGCACCCCACACCAAGCAAAAGACGACGACTGTTTTATTTAGCCGATTTAACCGTACGCAGGGGATTTAATAATTTGAATAAAACAGGATTTAGAAAATGTGAACCTCCGTGTTTTCCGTCTCCTTTCAGATTTACTAAGATTAATACTTTCAAAGAAATTATTTAACCTATAATTCCTCTATATCAACCATGATATGATAACTCTACTTTGAAAATTGATTATAGCAAAACTTCTAGTAAGATTAGTATTAATCATGAACTTTCTGAAAGTCCCACGCACTCAATTGAAGCTACTTTGACTTCGAAATATTGTGTAAAAAGAACATGCCACTGGCTTCTGTATAAGAATTTAGAAATACTTAATTGACGTATTATGCTATTCGAAATAGCATTGTACTTGTACGTATATTGTCATTGACAGAATTTCATGGCCGTTGCGACTCTTTTTGATCCCTCTCTCTCTCCGTAGTTGAAAGGTTTTAGGACTCACAATCAGTATTGGATTCCTTTTTCGTAATAAAACGACCACGTTTGTAACCACGAATCTCATAACCACTGTCAAACAATTGGTAGATTTTAAAAGAAGGATTTTATGGAAACTACTAGGTTCTCCATACTCAATTCAAAAACAAGGGGATTATACCTATATTGCGAATACAAACAAGGAGTATACAAACGATTACAAGTATCTCGCTACAGCCACTTTGATGGCTTCACTGTGTTTCTTGGAAAAGTTGATAACGAGTTCCACTCGGTTTGGTTATATCATTGCAGTAATGCCGGTTTTTGCATTTGCGGGTACTTCATTTTATTTCAGCGGTGGAGTAGTCAGGATTTCACTTGTTTTCTCAACCAGATGCTGACATTCGAGAAAACAGCTATGCGCAATTATTTCTCAGGTACGAAAATAATTTTTGGTCTACATAAAAAGAAACAATTACAAAAAATATTATTGGTTTTTGCATTTTGAATGAGCTAGGCCAATTTTCTGCATGAGGTGGAAGACAAATGCAAGCAATCCCGACTCATAGTGTATGCTCTTGTTCATCTCACCAAAATAACAGTAGTAGCTATCTCGGTATTGAGTGCGATATACTTACCGTTCCCGTTCAGTGCAGTTCCTAACACGGTTCAAGACTGCATCATTACAAGATTTCCATTTGCTGAGGCTTCAATGTGGAATATTGCATACAGGATGGTGGTATTGTCCTTGAATTATATTGTATTCGAAATCTTTGTAAAATTTACCCTACTGTCGATATTGCTGAAACTTCTTCTATCAACATTCGGACTCAAGCTAGGGGCACATGTCTCTAAAAACATTTTCTAAAAATTATTAAAATATTAACAGAATACCTTTTAATTATTTAGTAATTTAAATATTCGTGCGGACTTCAGAAATTTCACGTGGATACGGGTCGTGCTAAATGAGTACACCAAACTACGGCTGCTCTGCTTTCTCTACAACGACATTCATCGTCGGTTTCTCGCTTCAATGCTTCTCTGGCTAACCACCGCCATTGTCTTTGGTTCTTATGGTGTGGCATCAAAGGATGACTCAAAGGAGGTTTTTACCTTTTTTGTGTGCTTTAATGTGGTGGTAGCGTGCTCCGCAAGCATTCTACTTTGTTATCATAACCACACCTCCATTTTGGGGTTGTCACGAAGGATTTCAAGTAGCTATAGCTGCAATCGCAAGTCGATTCCAGAAGTGAGAATGCAGTTGTTTGAAAACAACTACTTTGAAAGTATGACACCGCTGGTGTGCCTTCAGTTCGCAAATGACAAAGCCATGGCCCTACTGATTCTGGAGAGACCTGGCTAATAATGTAAAAGAAATCAAGCAATAAGTCTCATTATATATGTATATACCACCTCAGCTTTAGTAATGCACATGTTTATTCCAAAACTGTTCAATATCTCAAATATTTGTACTGTAAAATCAGTAATTTGTTTTCATGCATTCAGTTTCTCAGCTCTAGCTCAGTTTTTTACTCATTTATACAATTCATTTCTCTCTGCTAGACGATTTCTTTGTAAATTCATTTTCATAAGCAGCAATCAAAATTATGGAACTCACACAAATGTTTTAAGTCTTTTTATGCGACAAACAAGAACAAAAAAATGTTTCATATCGTGCAGCAGTATTCGCCTAGCTAACGTATAAAACCACGCAGAATACTGCATTCATTGACTCCTTTTTCTTATTGACAATCAATACGTACACAACGCACTGAAAGTGTACAACTAAAGTTTTTAATTGTATTTAATGTAACATTGAAATTGACCAGTTTCCAAATTAAATCAGTACATTTCCTTTCCTTTTTCCATTAAATTGCTGCCACACTCCTATTTTCATTGCAGAAAACATACAAAAATTTCTAGCACGCCATCGTCATTGTGCACCACATTTCATCCTAAAAATCCCTACTGGAAATCCACCTCAATATTATTGACTATGTACAATCCATCGTAGAGCCAAAAACCGAATACATATTTACCTATATAAGAAAGCATATACCAACCCCAACGTATGCAATTAAACACGCTGCATGTAATAGGAATAATATGCGCTCATGAAAATGGATTCAAAAAGCCAGATGGGAAAGCACCATAGTAGGGTGAAAGTAAAGTGAAAGTAAATGGCACAAATTCTCAATACCAAAGTGCACTCAACGAATGATTTAGTTTCGTAGCAATAAAAGATGCATTTATACTAGCTCTGGAAAACTCAAAACTTTTACATTTATTTCGATTAGGGGGAATTCCGTGGAAGCTATGTGAGCCACAAAGGGGGTGTCAAGGTGGGAGGAATACATCGAATAATTAAGTTTATGCTCGACAGAAAGCACTCAATATATTTGAACTATATTAAACATGCCGTATTCAACCCAACATATGTTACAAGGAATAATAAATAAATCCTTCTGTCTACACAAGGTGGGGTAATATTGCAATATTGAATGATTGAACGACTTTTCAGCGATATTTCTCTAATAATTACTTTTCTCAATGTCCTGCTTAGCAAGAACTCGCGATTAGTACTGTTATATATTGCTAAACTAATGTTGGCACTTCAGTATTTTTTAGAGGTCAGTCTCTAAAATGGCAACTGACGAAATCATCCATGTATTCAGAGCTCAGCTCCAAGTGTCCACTTTCTTCTCCTCCATCCCATTCCGCTGGAGTGGGGGAAAGTTGATTTATGAGAATGGAAGACTCGTTGCATTAGCTAAGCTGCTAATATCATGGACTTACGTGGGGTTTCTTCTAATTCGACTGTATCGGACTGGATTGTCAAAGACTACTGTGGTATCCACGTCTCCATTTTTATTTTGGCTTGCAGCCCATGGGGGATCCTGCCTAATGGGTATTTGCATAATTACTAAAGCGGACGAGATTTGCTGGCTGGTCAACCAAACGCTGCTGCTCTCCCGTCAAAGGATATTCGCTGCTGGTAAAAGCGAGTTCATAAACGAGGACTAAACTAAATGCAACCTATTTAAACGTGATAATTTCTCATTTTATTCCAGGTTCGTGCGCTACCATTTTTTACTACTTTATTGTGTACTGGTTTTGCTCAATACACCTAATGATGTTTCTTCTGCCAACCATGTTCTGGTTCAGTCCATGCAGCCCACTCTCCCTGTATTCAACTTTTTCAAAATCTTGCATTTCGACCGGAGAAATAGATGTTAGTAAGGAGCTCGATGTGACAACAAAACTTGACTTTTATGTTTTAGAGGTAATATCGCTCATCCCAGTTTGCTCGTACGGCGCCTTGGCCACAATGCTCTTACTAATTGTATTACACTACATGAACAAGTTTACTTCAACGCTCCGTGTTTACGGCGCATCGCTAACTAGTGTAGCGTCAAGTGTATTCTACAAGGATAGGATAGCTCGACAAGGGATTTTGTATCGACAGTTACAATTGGTTTTCAAAATGTTTAATGAGTGCTTTCAGGGTTTGATGATGCCTACGAGCTTTGCAGCTGCTGCGCTTGGAATTACATATTAGCTCCTTGTTTTCAGTCATTATGCTCCAAAATTTGGTTTTCACATTTAGTTTTGCCTTGTGTTTCTTCATGCTCATATTTCTGGTTAGCTTTAAAGCTTTTGAAATTGAGTTTGCCAGCAAACCCATATCCAACTCGAATGTGGTGAAGCAACAGTGGAAAGTTGGACAATACTATTATACCTATCCGTGGTTAATCAAGTTTGTCATGTCGTGTCCTCCACTACGTTTGTACACATCACCATCCTTGATAATGGGTAGGAACAGATTGTCCATTTTCCTACGGTTGTGTTTGCAGAGAACATTATTCCTTGTGGTTTATAGCAGAAAGTGAATGTTGTAATAAACTAGGCATTTTAAGAATTATTTATTCTATAATATTCAACGACTTTAATGTATGTAATACAGTTCATAAAAGAATAACATTTATGTACTTACTACTTACCTATTCTAACAATCATAAGATGGCTTTAACAGGTACTAAATTTCAATTTTTACCTATATTCTTTACGGACAATTACAAATTTCCTGATTTAAGATGAGTTCTTAGCCCCCTAATTTTGCCATAGGTAAGCAACGCCCGAATGGAGTTCCTACTCACACTCTCCAGAAACCGAATACCCGTCATTGGTCTCATCACAAAGCGATTACCGTTCCCGAAACTAAACGGTCTCACAGACCGGACCACCTTTCTCATGATTACCCTCTCCCACTGTCTAGGCCATTCGTACCTTTTCCAGTTACCAATTGTTTTCTGTGTCTCCCTGAAATGAACCCCGCCAAGCAGCATGAGCACTGCCCAAACCGAAGTCGGACAAAAAAACGCAGCGAACATGAACCCTCGAGTAACGAGTTCCAGTTTGTCCCAGTGGTACACAACCGCTATGCTTGTAAACATGCCAATATTCGTGATTATCGCTTGGCAAGGAATGAACACTATTCCAAAATCCACATTCACACCCCTCACGAGCAACTCTATAGCTCTCCACGTGCACACAAGATTCCTAATGTTTCTCAACTTGGGGTCGGATTTGTAGTTTCTCTGCCCGAGGCGCAGCTCCTTCGCCATGATAGGCATCACCTGGAGAAAGTAGAGGAGGGAGGTGGTCACGGGATACGCGACTATGAGACCCATGCAGAGGCCCATACTTGTGAACCAAAGGGTGCCGACTAAGTAAACAGGAAGTGTGACTAGTCGCTCGGGTATCATGAAGGTGAGGTAGGGAGCCGAGTTTGGATACAAAACGCAGTGAAGAACACCCGTGATTATGAACACTAGTGGGGCGAGGCTTAAAGACGCAACCAAATTTTTTAAAAAGAAAGTCTGCCTTGCGGAATACGGACGATAATTATAGGTTTTGGGAAACTGATAGCAAAACTTGTTGAGGCTGTTGATCGCCTGAATAATGCCATGTGGCCTATCAGTAAGGTTTACTAATACGGTTCCAGCCAAAAGACAGCTAAGAGCGATTATCAGTGCGTACATGCATTCCTTGTATTTCCGGAGTTTGTAAACTTCCGCCGTGTGGGTGGGTATCAGCAGGAAAATGTAGGATATCTGGAAAAGTAAACTGTGGGTTGGTCCTCGCCCATCCTACTGAGCTGACGCGCAGCTTCCCAATGTGCCGCAGATGGGTGTGGAATCGGAGTGGACTGAATCCGAGGAAGAATAAAATGTTGAATTGAAACCTTTGAAAGTGTATGGACAATTTAAGTAGTTCGGGGAATTCTATTTGAAAATTCAGGTTTGGCGTAGGGTTTCCCAGGCTGTGAGAAATGAAATCC
This sequence comes from Dicranocentrus wangi, assembly GCA_036850665.1. NCBI lineage: Eukaryota > Metazoa > Arthropoda > Collembola > Entomobryomorpha > Entomobryidae > Dicranocentrus > Dicranocentrus wangi. Next base: position 9,654 of record JAANSN010002143.1, on the reverse strand, counting down.
ATTTTCACAGTTTTCTGGAGAATGGGAAGAAATGTATGTAGGTGTGATGAAGGTCTGAATATGTACTGCCTTCTACGTCTATTCATACGCGATTATAGAAACTATCGTCTATATTTTTTATACATTAATGCCAACACTTGCAACGCTACACAATTTTTTTTCTTTTTAACAAGTGTGTTGATGTACACAGGATTTTATATACGGTAAAAAAGGAGAATCACAGTTTAAAGTAATAACAGGGCAGGTCGATGAGACAGCTCTCTTGTCTAGCGGTTTACATGTAATAAAATTGTTTTCCGAACAGTTAGCTAAAATTTTGCAAATTTTAGCCTCTCTATGTTTATACACTGTATAAGTGGAAAATTACAGATTGTTTGAAATTTTGAAAATGTAGTTTCATACATTAAACTATTAGTTGATTGAAGCTTAAAATTGTATTCTACAACTTTGTAATTTAAGTCATTAAAATCTTGTTGGATGGAGCAATTTCAATTCTTTAGTAATATCAGTTATGAAGGCCAAACAGAAGCCCCCTCGGCGTGCATCATCATCTATGACATCCTTTATTTTGTGTATGAACAAATAAAACTAATGAAATTTCTCCAATGCAGATATTCTTATTCCTTGGTTTTCGGTCTGTTGTTTTGCTGGTTGCTTGTCCCTTCAGTCATTTCACATACAGATAAATAGGATGGAAAATGCGAGATATGTATGCTTTTAAAAGTGTAGTGTTTCCGATATTTGCAAATTGCCATGAGTAATATGTAGAAACTTTTCAAGTGCTTTGCTAATTTTACAATGTAATTATGTAGTGATCCACGACTAGTATTCCGTTCTTGTCAATTTTATCGCATGAGGTGAGGATGGATAGTTGTGATTTGTGATAACAGATAAGAACATGGGAATTCCTGCATGCTGTGATACATGACAAAGGTGATCCTATTTAACAAGTTCGTGTTCTATTATCAAACGTAACATCACAAAAATTGATTAGTATTCGATCAGTCTGTTGGGTATTCGTGTTTCCTGTCCTGTCCATAAATAGTAAAAGGTTTTCATTGCCCGTCCCACAACATGAAAGTTGCGGTTTTATTAGTGATATCAATTTCTCTGGTTTCCTCGCTCGGAATTCCAGGTTTATAAAATCTATACAAAAATATATACTCCTTGGATAACGAGATTTTTAAAACTGGATTTTGCATTTCCAGCCCCACTGGCAGTGGACTGGCATGATGTCCAAGACAAAATTGAGGATTTCCAAGATTTACAAAGAACGACTGTTTTGGACGTAAAGAGCACTGCATCAAAATACAATCCGGAAGTTGGAGATGTAATTGGGACGAAACTGGACAACGGTTTGGTGCAATGGGATGGTGTCCTTGCCAAAATTCAAGTCTACGTAGACGCACAAAATTTAACCCAGACAATAGCTCGGAGGATACTCCCAGAGTTGGAGGATGTTCACTATTTCCTTCTCCAGGATATCAACCCTGACCTTGAGTTGCTGCCTAGGGTCGCGTCAGACTTGATTAAGACAATATTTTTTAATACATTGGATGCAATCAAATTCTTATTCAACCGATATGTATATTTTGCTTGCAACCACGCCCTGAAATGGAAACTTTATGGAAAATGTCAGAAAAATCATTGATACGGGAAAATAAAGAAAAGTTGGAAAGAGTTAAATATGATCTTAAAATGTAAGTATTTGAGAGTTAATATAATTCATTTCAACCTCTATTCTATAAGTCCTTTCCTTTCAAACAAAATTGCTATTTGCGTAGTTCAGGAACTATTTTATCAGGATTAATTTCAATGATAAGCGTCGTTAAATATCAATGATAGCTAGTCAATTAGCCATGGAAGCAGGATTGTTGAGTCGATTAAAGAAGTATGTATATAAATTGTGGAAGACATAGGTGGGATCGCGAATGGAAGCAGAACAGTACAAACAGATCCAATTAACCCACACAAGTTTGCGCACGTGCTTTATCTCTGATTATGCTGTAGAACGAAAGTCGAAATAGTTCTTTTTGCATTTTATTATTGTAATTTTAATAATTAGACTTCAGTAATTTTGATTCTCAAGCTAACAAATGCAATTCTACATCGAATGTAGGTATCTGAATTTTAAATTGCTTAGTTTTGGAATTCCCTTGAGGATACTTACACAATAACTTCATCCGATCGACCCAGGCTAACCGACAATAGGGCCAGGGAAAAAACCAAAAGTAGCATAAAGGCTTTTTACATTTGTTTGAATCGCGGAAATAATAAAGTTCGTATAAGACTGAATTTCCTCTGCTACAGATGCCGGCAGATTAGCAAGGTCGTCCTGAATGTCTCCTTGAAGATCTTGCATGATGTTCAAGAATCCTGGCAAGATCTCAAGGGCGTCGTCCAAGGTTAAAGTTTTGCCCCGTATACGACCTTGAACGTCGTCCAAAATTGCTCTGGCCTGTCCACTACGTGCATCTGCTTCCTCCCCTGCCCCATTGCCAATGGTTTCTTTCAAATAACCTGCAACATTAGTTACAAGGAACCCTATGCCTTGAACTTTAGCGTCAGCGACATCCCAATCTATGTCAAAAGCACATTGAAAATTCGAAATTAGAATGTTATTTTTTAAAACCAAATGTTATATTTAGAATTTTTATAATTGGATATAAACCTGGGAAGCCGTAGACTGTCGCAGCGCAACCTACAAGTAAAATCACTACGAGGTGCTTCATGTTCGTTTTTCAACAAGTTTCGTTTCTTCTATTTTTCAGCTTTGCCGTCAAACCAAATACTTTTCGGAATGACTGCCAAAGTCAAAACGAGAGCTTTATATACACCTTCTCTTCCGCGAGCATGTAGCTTTTGAAGCCAATCNGTCAAAACGAGAGCTTTATATACACCTTCTCTTCCGCGAGCATGTAGCTTTTGAAGCCAATCATCTAATTCCATAATAATATGGATAATCTACACTAATTGTAAATGCTTGAAACATGAGTTTAACTCAGGATTATGCGTTCCACATTTACACCCGTCGTCGTAAACTAAAATGAGTTGTAGTGTTAGTATTTTCTAAACACAAATCTTTAGATTAAAATAGCGGCACCCGCTTTAACAAATTCTCAGTAAATTTTTATAAGCCATGTTATTAAAATTTCCACTTTCTGAAAAATTGATTGGTCAGAGCAAATAGCGACGAAGTTTTTACTGCATGTATTGACTAATTGGGCGTAACTTTGAAATGACTTTGGCTGGTCTGGTCAAATAATGCTGTTGCAGTTAGATAATTTTGCTCATAAAATATGCTGCATACTTTGGTTTATATATTTTCCACTGTCAGTTGATACGCTCCTGCCCAAGGCACAATTTGTACCAGATTCGGAGTAATTCCAACCCAGTCGGTGCGGTGTAATTTTGACTTAATTCCTCATGCAATTTCCAAATAAAGGATTATTATTTTATAGCTCGTGACTCATAACTCTAGCCCATACGCAATAACCCATTAAAGTAGCTTTGATAGGTCATCAGGTCATTGCAGGTGTTATAAAGTTTTGACTCTTGTGACTTTTACATATTATTATTGTGCTTAGCGCTTATTACTTTGCATTGTTGTGATCCGCAATTAACATTACAGATTACAAAGTCCTGGAAGTCGTATTCTTGTGACAAATTGTAATCTTATCTGTAATGGCAAAGCAAATAGCAACAAGTCACGTTTTTAATACTGACAAGGTGACCGGAGTCAAAACATTATACCATTTTTGTAATGATCTCTTGATGAGCTATATATAAAGGCAATATTCGTTACCGAGAAATCGAGCGTAGGCTAGAGTGTAGCGGCATGGACTGATTAGTGGGTTTACTCCGAACTATTGTGCATAATATGTATTAAAGCAATAATAAGCGACAAATATATGAAATCTACAAAGGACTATATTTTATTTACACGAATTATGCTTACAGCGATATCGCGATAGTCGATATACTGATGTTATTGAGTTACATATGTAATTAATTTTTCCAAAATGCAGTCGTATTGAGGAGGCTTATTTATTTTCTCAGAATTTGTTTAGCATTTACCGCTCCCTATGATGCAATTGAAGTATATAGTTTACCGAAGTACTATAATAATACTCGCCACCTATTTAGCTTCAACTTGCGTAATTATAAAATGTGATTATCTATTTGAAAAGGAACTGGCTGGGGTATTTATGCTCGTATGGGGATATATAAAATTCGAAGTAATGTCTATCTATATAGCATTCCGAATGAATAAGTCTTTTGACAGCATGATTGAAAAATATTAAAAGGAAAATAACATGACGTCCACACTGGAGATTATACTTCTATAGCTTTTATGGTTACAATCTACGTCTTTCCAGGTTTATTTGTATAGCAAAACAAGAATATATACGCTTTTAGTTAAAAGTAATAATAATCTTATAATTTCTAATTTTCAAGCTGTTGGAGAGTGGGAGGCCGTTGTCGCAAGAATATATTACGTAGTAAGTAAAATTAAAAAAGAACCAAAAATGCAATTGCGAAAATCAATTGATAAAGGGTAATGTTTAGCGTATGAGTATTCTTATTCGAAGAATGATTCAAACAAAAACACGATGTGCTAAGTCAATGTCACACGTCACAATTGGAGGGAAAGTAGAAAGCAGAAGTGAAAGCATGTATGCACGTTGAACTACATTTTACTAGCCAGTTGCTGAAGCATATTTTAGGCAGTAAGGAAGTCGGTATTCCTTTCAACGTTTTTGACATATAGACATTGAGGAACAAAACAGCAGCGAAAACTTGTTAAAAATCAACTTAACGCCAACAGAGAAAGTTAGGTGAATGGTTATAAAATGCAGATGATTATTGGAGATTGCTACATACATATACCTACGTACACTATGCGTACATAATTAGATTTTATTTTGTAGAATTGTCTCTCCAAACTTTGTGTACTACATGGACGTGTTTACTGTGAAACCGTGTGAGACGACTCCGGCCATACGTAATCTCTCATTGTTTATGCGATGTACCAATTTACGTGATAAATATTGATATTCGAAAAACAGGTGTGAACGTCTAAAAGTGAATGTTGGCATACGATCGACGAAAATGTAGATGCACTCAATGCAGTTAAAAACTTTTATGGATTATATAATCACTACTCGTATATTCACTGTACTTTCCACGTATATTTTCCATTGACTCGTTGACCCTCTGCTCTACATGATTGAGTGTCAATAGATCACGTGTCAATCAAAGGTCCTTCTAGTGTCCACGTTCTGATTAAGGATGACATGGCTCATCACGCGTGCTAGACAGTGTTGTTCTTTTCCATGTTATTTTGTAATTCTAATTGTAAGTGATGGGTGGATTACAGGTCTTACTTGTCAAACAGATATATTTTAAAAAGTGTTAGCAAAATAAGTTGACAAATCTTTGACGAAATGATGGATACAGGCAGTAGTAAGCTCAAAGCATGTTAAGCTTATCGTGCACCTACCTATTGCTAATTGAATCATAAATGTCCACATACCAACGTGCACTTGAATTGTCCATTGTATCCTCGGCAGCTGCACCAGCTGAAGACCAGAATCTGGATAGGATAGGATAAGTCTTTATTTCAGTGTTTGCAATAATACATAGTTACAAATTGTAATTGATTTCCAATTTGAAACGCTCAAATTTGATTGGGTCCTCAGCAGCAGCAGCAGTTGCCAATGTTCTCAATAATTGATGTAAAAATGTTATCTTTTATGCTCCGCGAATTACTGCCTGGTATATAAATATAAAACTGAATCAAGTGCGGGGACACCATTTTAGTTAATATCATCCAGCAACTCGCTCAGGTGTGGTTGAATGCAGATCACAGGAATATCATACAATTCAAAATGAACACATCCCAATTTTTTACCGTAATTTCTCTCATCGGGATAACTCTGCTGGCTACTTCTTGTGAAGCACAGTCACGATGCCGCAACCTCACAGGAATTCCCACTGCTCAGAATTTTACATCGGATCGGGTAAGAACCTTTCAAATTCCGAATTACCGTAACTGAATTCACTGCGACGATAGTTCAATTGATTTAAGTCTGCCTCAGATCATGAGTGAATGGTATGTTCACGAAGTTGTTGGACGAACACCTGAGGACGTGGCTGACTATGCCGTCTTCTGTAGTTATACACACGAAGTTTACGATGCCTGGGTTGGAAGAAGTTTGCATGAAATGTGAGGATGCAAAAATTATTAAAATAATAAGGTTTATATAATCGTTTTTGGTTTTAATTAAATTTACTAACTTGATAACTAGAGCCTCGTGGAGAAATGATTCAGGCTGGTACACGGATACGCACTCGTTAGACGAATATGTGGAAAATCCAGCCATCTGGCACCTTACTTATTTTTGGGGAATACCAAATAATGGTGAGATTCAATAAAACAAAATTCTGTCAAATACTAATGCAAGATGCTATAAAACTAATTATTCCTGCATGACCTCTTCGATTAGGTGAAACTACTCTGGTGGTTGTGGACACTGACTACGATAATTATTGGCTGGAGTATCGCTGTACTCAGGATAATGCAGGTGTACAACATGACAGGATATTCATTCTTACAAAGGAGTCAAGAATTAGCGATGACGATTTAAGAGTTTTCGAAACTCAGGTTGAAGAGCTGGGATTTAACCTTGAAAATGGGCGTAAAATTCCAAACTGTAATGACACTTAGGATGTAAATACAAAATTAAATCAAAAATCAATAAAAAAAACTGATTTTAGACTCAACTAACTATAAGAGCCAAGCTGGGCTTCCGATTCATATCATGTGCCAACTTATGTTCAGTATAAATTGCCGCGATACATGCAAACTTGACCGTAAAGCACGAACCTGGAGAATCTAATTTACTTGTTGGATATTGAACTGTAATATTTATGCTGGTGCTTGTGTATTGAGCCTCTTTCTAAACAGGTGCAGATAACACAATCAAGATAACATAGCGTGACAAAAATCAAGATTAGTAATTGCAATATTATACTGGAAAACTCACCTTGAAAATTTCTCTCAAGTGCTTTGCAGGTAGAACCTTTCACGTAATTTCACGAACATTTTAATTTCTAAATAGCCAGTGAACAAACTGAGCTGAGCTCTGCTCCTTTTACACGCTCCCCTTAATTCTCTAACACGAAGAACTTTCAATCTGCCTCAACATGAAATTAATCCCTTTCGCAGTGTTGTTTTTTCTTGGATTATTGGCATGCCTAAATTTCGGTGATGCGCAAGTGCAAAACTGCGACCCTACTTTAATTCCTCCGGTTCTTGATTTCAATATGGATTCCGTAAGGGGATATTATTGGATACTATATTTTATTCACAGAGTTAGCCGAACTTGCATTTAAATACTGCGCATTTACCCCAGATTTCTAACGGGACATGGTACGTACAACAAATTTTTGTTCGGGAAGATGCCAACATTGAAAAATCCAACTTACAAGTGCCTGACACACGACATGGAATATGTTCCCGAAATGCCTTTCTACCGTCTTTATGAAAAGTTAGTGTTATAACTTGTAATCATAGTTCCTAATCATAATATTAATCTTTTATATCATGGAAATTTGAAGCTTCACAGATATTCAAAGTGGAGAAGATGACTTGCACATGTTTTTTCTTTTGCCGGAGGGGAAGCCTCTGTCCGTCTGGAAGCTAATATGGAGCTGGTTGGAGGGTCGGTATGTATGTTGTGTTGTATGGAACTTGTCTCGTGAAACGATGACGCATGAGTTTTCTACCATAATTCTACTTTTTCGGCAGACTACGCCACCGCAGTATACGTCGACACTGACTACGACACATACGGGATCATTTACTTTTGTCCGTATGACCTGTCGGAATACGAGGATGAGTATGAGCGAATGATGACGCTCACAAGAAGTCCAATCCCAGATGCGTCGTTACTTGAAAGGATGGAGAAAATTGTTGAGGAATTTGGATTTCCAAGGGAGTTTGGCAGCCGAATTGACCACCTAAACTGTTCATATCATTAGTAGTATGTAATGACATACACAAATATATATATAAATAATAAAAATTGTAACTTTTAACAAATTTTCGGCACATGAATCTGTAATATCCACGCCAGTATGATTTTCAATTTTGATGCAATTAAATACTTAATACTTTTCATAAAGCAAAAGTTGTATCTAACAAACAGTAATGTTTTTCTCTCCTGAATAATGACTATGGCATATTTTTGCTGTAAGCAATAACAATCCGTGATTTATGCTATGAATCCTTGATTGTTGCATTAAACATAAGTAGTTAAAAACTTGTTATTGAGCAACTTCTGCTTCGCTAGTATGCAAAATGCATGATAACATACATGTGATAGCAGTTATTCTAGCTTTTTCTACGCTGACTTCGTAGAATACTCATCTAAATAGCACATTTGGCGTATAACTAGCTTCAAAAGATGACGGAATATCGTCCAAAGTCATTTTCGTCTTAATATTTGCAAGTAATACTCGTGTAAGTAGAGGCAATATTAATATGGATAAACTCCACACATACATAGTCTGTGGTCAAATAAGTACATAAAACGTAAGACAAAATAAACCCACATGCTTTTGTTTTGTCTTGTGTGAGTGAATAATTGTGTAGTACTGATTTTATACTATTTAAGTTCCAACAAATATTTGCTCTTCTCCCACAATTCCTAATCTACGAGTTGAGGTTTTCTGAACTGAGAACCACAAATACACTTCTTTGTAAGTTTGGGTCAGTGTCGGTGTTCGTCGTTCCTAAGAGGAACTTTTACTTTCCTTTCGGAATTATGTTCGTTATATGCTATGCAGTACATTCATTAATAACTGGTTTTTAGGTACTGACAAGTTACGGTCAGTGGAGGAGAGGAAGTGTGAGCCGATGACCCCATATACCTATATATAAGCTTCTTTGAAATTCTTTTAGTGTGTTTTATGAGCTTTACAGAAGCAAAAGTGGTTTTACCTGCAGTTTGTCACAAGCGTATGTGTTATCGAAAGGTGTTTTTGAAATGGAGGGGATACGTAAAACCAGAAAACAAAAACAGGATTTTGCCCAAATAAGAGATAGCTTGTTGCAGCAGGAAGATGACTATTCAGTCAAGGTTTGTTTCAAGGATCCCGAGTTTCCAGCCGAGGACACGAACATTTACTACTCACAAGAAGTGGACAATATCAAATGGAAAAGACCGCCTGTAAGCATGGATTTTCATATTTGATGATAATTGTTGCACTCTCAACTACACTCCAACTTTTGGGAAAACCTGCAGGAAATCGTAGAAAACCCAACATTCGTCAGTAAGGGAGCCACCAGGTTTGACGTGGTCCAAGGGGAACTGGGCGACTGCTGGTTGTTAGCTGCAATAGCCAATCTGACCTTAAATCAACAACTATTTTGGATGGTCGTTCCGGAAGATAATACTTTCGAGGAGGAGGACTACTGTGGCATTTTTCACTTTAGGTTTTGGCAGTACGGGAAATGGGTGGAAGTTGTAATTGACGATAGGCTCCCAACACGCGACGGTAAACTGATATTCATGCACTCTGAGGATACAAACGAGTTTTGGTCGGCTTTGATGGAAAAGGCGTACGCCAAGCTGAATGGAAGTTACG